>JBAJNP010008272.1:0-20614 GCA_036877545.1 Yasuhikotakia modesta | reverse complement strand
TCAGTTGTAGCGGTTGTCTCAGTTGTAGTGGTAGAGTCTGCAGATAGGGTTGATGGTGATGTTGTAGTGGTCGGCTCAGTTGTAGTTGTAGATGTTGCAGATGAGTCTGTGGTTGTTAATGGTGATGTTGTAGTGGTTGGTTCAGCTGAAGTTGTAGATGTTGTACATGGGATCGTGGTTGTAGTGGTTGTCTCAGTTGTAGTGGTAGATGTTACGGATGGGGTCGTGGTTGTTAATAGTGATGTTGAGGTGTTTGTCTCAGTTGTAGTGGTAGATGTTGCAGATGGGTCTGTGGATGTTAATGGTGATGTTGTAGTGGTTGTCTCAGTTGTAGTGGTAGATGTTGCAGATGGGTCTGTGGTTGTTAATGGTGATGTTGTAGTGGTTGTCTCAGTTGTAGTGGTAGATGTTGCAGATGGGGTTGATGGTGATGTTGTAGTGGTTGGCTCAGTTGTAGTAATTGTTTCTTGTGTGTTTGAGGTTGTTTGGGGCACAGTTGTAGAAGTTTCAGGTATAATTGTTGTAGTTGGACTTATAGTTGCTGTATGTTAGATAACAAAATGCAATAATGTGTTATAGTTGTACCACCTGTATTTGATTCTTTGGTTTTATGAACACATAATGTATGTATATTGGTATTTATGTACACTGAATACAACTGTACTATTTTATACTTAAGGTACTTAAGTACTACACATTGCCTTATAAACTAGATTGTACTGTTGAATAGAATGCAAATGAAGGTTATAGCCAATAGCATGAAATTTCAATAAATAATGAATGACGATGAAGATATTAAAAATATGCAAATACAAAACCAGACAGACCTGCTAATAAAAGCAGTGTTATAGCTATTGTTCCTCGCTGCATCCTCATGATGTTCACCTACAAACATAAAAGATGTTACTTTATGGCATTAAAACGCATGTCATCAAAAATGCCTGATTTGCTTTATTATGGCATTAAAAATGCCTGATGGCATTATAAGTTTAAATTTTTATTATCCCTGTCAAGTGTGTACCCTGCAAATACCCTTTAAACAACCGTCACACTCCTCCCAAGTTCTTGCCTTTTCTGTCCACTAGTCGCCGCTATGAGACTATTTTTGGTTTCGTTTCGCTTTAATTGTATTATTTATGTCACCCGTGTGTCTGGTAATATACTGGCTATTTAAGCAGCGCTGATCTTTACTTCCCTGTTGGTTGTTGTTCTTGCACAGTTTGCTTACCATCTTACTCAGTGGTTTTGTTTCCTGTTTTTTTCCCTTGTGTGTTTTAATTTGTTTGATGAGAAAACTTTTGCAAAAGTTTTTCTTGTTCTGCAAAGTTACAAAGAAGATTAATATCTACATCTGTATATAGGACACACATGACAACACACATAAATATTTTGAATTTGTAACAGCAGTTACGATAGCTGGGTAAACAGCTTTGTTTTATATATTCAGTCAAGTCATTGGTAGTATTTCTATAGCAGAGCATCTTACAGAAAAATGTCTCATCAGAGACTCATCAAAGAGAGATAGTCCTTAAAGACTAAAGGTATGTTATATTGACAGTGTTAAAGTATGTTCTTTCAAATATGATTTTGATAGTATCAAATATGCATCAAAATCAAAGAACTTCTTACATTACAAATGGTTGTCAATACATGTAGCCAAAGAGTCCACAGATGGACAATACAAACTTCATACAAAAAAGTGTTAATACAAAAAGTGTTAAATCAAGAATATATGTATTGATAAACATTACCATTAGTGACACTTTGTTTTCTGTGTCACTGACAATTTACACTTGATTACTAAATGTTTGTTATTTTGTACACAGCCTCAGATTTTTCAGAGAGGGTGAACTCACCTGATCCTGCGATCAGCTCCAGTGAATGATGCAGGTTAGGCTGTAAGGGCCAGTTTTAAAGACTTGAGCTCTGGTTAAAGCCATGTGACATGTCAATTCTTCAATTTTTTTATTCTGGGTTCCAGCTACACCACACAATTATTATTGGACTATGATTTTGACAAGTTGTGTGGTGACATACCAGTGCTTGACCTTATTAGCATGTAGCTTAGCAGGTACATTCCTCCCCTGATTGACTTCCTATCAAATACAGATTAATTTAATTTAGCTAAAAATAGTTTTTTGACTGTGTGATGATATAATATTGATTTAAATTTACACACATTTACATACAGAACTCCAATATTTCGTGCAAAATTAACACTGGGAGTTAATATGGATATAGTTGACTTATCACACATTACTCACACAACTCTGTTATTTTAACACCATAATTATGTAATGAATGTATTAGCATTTCAAAATGCTGTTGTCTTTCTTTGGTTCAACTGGTTAGACAAGTTCTCTAGTAATTCATATGTAAATTATTTTCGTCATTTTATGCGCTTTCCTACTTGACATTTCTCTAAAAGTTTACTTGACATTTACCTAAATGTCAAGTAAACCTTATTGGCACCATAGACATAAACTTTATTAAAATGCTATCTTAATAAACATGGGTGAAAAAGGCATTAAAATTAATTTTATAGAAATACCCCAACACATTGAAGTTAAACGCAAAAGCCACTGTACACTTGGAACTGTATACAATTTTTATTATGTGGTTTTTCACTGCATATTTTGTATAACCTGTAGCTGTGTACACTTACTGTTTATATCTGTTATGCAAAATGTGCACATTTACTGCATACTGTATGTATCTTCCGGGGATATGGTCTACATCTATTGTGTATATACTGTATAGAATGTGTTCTATATACTGTATAGAATTTTTGTCTGGGAAGTATGAATGATTTGTGAATGAAGATTGATTTGTAATCTGCATTGGCTGGAACAGACTCTCAAGACTTTCACTCTCTGGCGTCACCATTGTTGTGTGAGTGATGTGACAATAAAGTGATTTGATTACCAGTTTACATTCTGTAACTGAGGGTTAGGGTAACCAATGGCTTCACCCAAGGGTTTAAAAATCAATGGCTTCAATTTGGGGTGTGGCGTCACACATTAAGCTGTGTGCAGCAATTCACCCTGGGAAAGTGTTATGATCTAAAAACTTTATAAAAACTTTTTAAACACAATTAATTGAGGTTGGAGTGCCTAAAGCTGCAACAATGCAAAATTGTGAAAAGTGCTTTAAAAATTAAATGACCTTGAACTTGAACTTTGGGTACATTTATAAAAAACACAACATGTCCTTCTGTAGTCATATTGACACTATGTTGTTGTCTATGCTTGTAGTTTATGGTTGTATTTCTGATTTTGTCACTGCTTCAAAGGCATCATCACTGATCATGGTTCTGCTGAGTAGCCGCAGATGTGTCTGTTGACATAAAGCTTAAGGGCTGACCTTTCCTGTTACTGTAATGCCCTGTGATGCTCGGCTAGTTTTGCAGAAAACAGGTAACTGTGGTAGATGTTGGTATAGATACTCTGCTCTACAGGTCTTTGTACTGAGAGCTTTTCATTGGTTAGCTGAGAAGCAGGTGTAATTTGTCCTGGCACATTATGGGTTAATGTCTCAGCTGGTGTTAAAAAATAATGTTGAAACCTGAAGTCCGTAGTTGTCAAAGTGGATGTTCTTGTCAACGTATCATCTATATTTTGTTTGATAATATTTTTTAAAGTTTTGTTTCTCATTTTGTTTTTCAGTCCCTGATATTATCAAAAGGTTGCTGGTTTGATTCCAGTACCAGCAGGTAGCAACTGAAGTGTCATTGAGCAAGACACCCAACCCGCGATTGCTCTCCGGGCGCTGCAGAAATAGCTGCCCTCTGCTCCAGGTGTGTGTGTTCATGACATGCAGTGTGTGTTCACTCCTCACTAGTGATGCAGAGTTTAAATGCAGAGGTCACGTTTCGTGTACGGGTAACATAAGTGAAAAAAAAATATCACTTTCACTTTCATTATTGTTAAAACCAGTATACTGTGACCCCTTAGTTCAGATTTAAGCTGCGGACACACTTGACAACTAGCTGAAACATTATTAAATGACTAACATTATTAAATAACTTTATTGTCAATCCGACCATGTAACAGTAATTACACAGAGTTTCCTCAAACTCCAAATGTGCAGGTATTAATATAACACAGCAATATAAAATAAAAGTGCAAACAGATATCATAAAATAAGCGATAAACACAACATATACAAACAGGCATTTTACCCAGTGTGCCTGGAGTCAGTTTGAGGTATATTATTGCAATTACTTGCAATTTAGCTGAACCATTAAATTTATCAATCTTTTATATGCTATAGTCGATTTCGCTAAATGTTATAGTGCTGTTTTGTTACAGTTTCTTTCATATGTACACTAAAAATATTCACATAATAACACTATTAATCCAGTAATCAGAAATTCCATCAGCCATACATGGACCTTTGGTCATATATGAGAACTGATTGAAGCTATCTCAGTTTACGGTCTCCAGTCACAAATATCATAACCCCAATGTTAATACTAAATATGAATAAAATTAATAGTAAACCTTGATAGGTGCAAATAAAATAGGAAATTTCATATTTTATTTAATGAGTTTTTTATTTAATGAGGACATTTAATGAGTTATGTAATGTAAAACTCACTGTACTCACAACAACAGAAGAAGACTCAACTAATTACTCCTGCAGAGAAATTCCAAAGACAGAATGCAAGAGATGTTTTAACTTTAATGTCCATTCATCAAAATCCAATCTTAAATATTTTAAAATATTTTTGGTTTCTATGTACAAACATCACAAACAACAAAAACAAATAACCTGTTTTGAAATTTCCTGTTGTGAAACCTGTCATGCAAACAGCTTACAAGGCATTTATGTTTGAATTATTAAAACAATTGTTCTAAAATTAAATACAGAAATATGCAAAGAAGGTTATTCCAGTTTCTACATGCTTTGTATAAACCAAATAATGTTGGAGATAGACGGCCCTAGTTATCACACAGAAGGACTAAATAGCAGAGACTATACATACAGGTTTCAACCATCTAGCTTAAATCATTTTTGGAGTTCTATCCCCAAACTCAACTTTCAATAACATCATGTTGGGATATCTTAAAGCTATGCAAGACAAACTGTATTCTCAGGGCAAAGGTATATTTTATAAATGTCAGGACTGGTTACTGTGTTTTAAATATTTAGATTTCATGCAAGAAACAAGGTTTATGAAAGCCTTTAGTTTCATGAATCATACTGTTTAAACACTTGTCTCTTTAAATGTTGAAATTGGTTGCTCCATGGAAGGTTGAACATTAACAGAGAGGTGTCAGGAACAGTTGCATTCACACTGTCACTTCTGTCACTGTTTGTGTACCCTGAGATCGAACCTACAACCTTTGCATTGCTAACAAAATGCTCTACCAGTTGAGCTACAGGAACACTAACTCTAACCTTAAAGCCCAACTTACAGTGCTTTACTAACCCTAAAGCAGAAATAATTTATTTAAACTAATTTAAATGAAAGCTTTGTTTAAAATATGAAAACATAATTAACTTTACAAAACACAACACTAAAGAGGATCGGAACTAGGTTTATTGGCCAAGTATATTTACATACACAAGGAATTTAACATGGTAGATGTTAACACTCTACGTATAAATATAGAACATGAATCTGTATACACTAAATGTGTAATGCACATTTAGGTGGTAAACATCACAGTTCAATGTGCATAACATTGCACAGGGCACGGTTGTTTTTCTGACTAAAATGATTTTACTTACAAATTACCATTTAGAGTGAGCAATTAGGTTTCAGCTGTTTCTTGAAGGTTGTGATGGTCTGTGCTGATTGTTCCACTGTGATCAGAGATCTGATACCTCATTGTGGTGGAACAATCAGACGTCACTTGTTTACAGAACAACAGAACATACCCTCTTCTCTAATATGCTTATAATAGTCATTGTCATCTGGTGCGTGGGTAGGTGGTGAAGCTACGTCATAGTCGGGTTCATTCGCTATTTGAGTGACACTTTAAAATGAAAGTTATTTTGATTAAGACAAATTCTGGAGACAACTCCCAGTCCTCAAAGCTTTTGACGTTTGACATTTTTTATGAAAGCTTTTTTTAGAGTGATGAATGCACATAAGAATGCTGTTGTTTAAAGTCACTCAACTGTTTCCAAACCAATATAAGTTTTTGTCCTTTCACAAAAGCATACAATCACACACCTGAAAGCACTTGGTAAACTTGTAAATATATACACTAATCAAGGAAAATGACCTGAAGCAATCTGCTTTTTTGCTGCATTGATTATTTTAAATTGAGTTTATATGATAATTGTCACTTATTCAGTAAGTGGACTTCTTTGATGAGATATCAAGGACATACAAAAGTCTATATCAACTTGTAGAAGTATTTAAATTGTTTCCAGGTCCTTTTAAAAGGCAAAAAATTCTTAAGAATTTATTGACTACAATCATTATTAATGCATGTCAATCTATAAATTCTAAACATCAAAACTCTTTCTGATACTGTATTGGCCTATATTACAGTTAAATATTTAGTATCTTATCAAAAGTGATGAGGTACAATCTGGGGCAAAAAAGTTTTGTTTTTTTTTAGAAAATCTTTAGAAAATTTGGGCCCTATGAAAGAATATGAGGTTGGCCCTACAGTATTGTACCCAATACTGTACTGGGTGCAATACTGTAGACACGCCCGAAACTGTGCGTGTGGAGGGAACATGAAAACACATGCAGAGATTGTGTGTGTGTTTGTGGGATCATTTATTTCTTTGCCAGGCTAGAAACAGTAGTGGTAACTATCTAAAACCTGATTAGCATGTTGAACAAGAGGTGTTTAAATAACCTCTGATGAAACCCCACAGATAATTCACACTAAACTGACAAACACCAACAATGTTTTCATGGACTTTCTCATGCCTAAATCTGCTTAAGTGACTCATGATGCCAGTCAGTCCCAATTAACAGAATAAGGTGAAATATTTTAACATTCAATGTGCTCTAGCTAACCTGCTGTCACTAACCCAAGACAAATGACACAGTGAGAGGCTCTCACTCATAAACAGTTTCTGTACATAAAACAGTTGTGTGTGTGTATGTGCGCACAGTGTCATGTAACACAACAGATGCACAGACATTCTCAAATTATAGTGTTTCAATTCAGCATTTTTGCTTCTGCTTTTAATTGCTTTTGCTGATAACTATGAATGAAAAGGAACATCTTCACTATTGGACATTTTGACCACCTCCTATGTTTCGTCAGACTGGGATCATTCGTTGTCTTTGTACCTCATTTTTCTGATATAGAAATTTAATTTCTGAGGGAATTAAATTCTTTTCTTAACAGTAAGTTATTGACACTTTTACTAAAGTATCAAATCTACACTAAAAGAATCAAAATGTTTTCTTTTGTTGAAGTATCTCACTCTGCTTCTATAGACTTGAATAGGTTGTTTGGAAATTATTTTCAAATGTAAAGCTCTTTAAAGGCGTGAGTCTGTATTCATTGAGGTGCTTATGCATTTAAGTGCAGCCAGTGGAGAGTTGACAGAAGAATAAAAGCTGTAGAATTGTGTTATTATGTGACAAGTGTTGCATCTTATTCACTTATGATTGAATGAACAAATTTAGGTTGTGAGAACATTTCCCAACAACCTAAAAATGCTGTTGTTTAGACTTTGCTTTTTTATATGTTATAAAAATAAAAAATATTAAAAAGTCTTTTTTCATTCTGTAACATTTTAAAAATCAACAATTGCATCAACAATTAAACAACATTTTAATACTAATGTTTATCATTCATATATAACATTCAGAACAAATCTACTGATGTTAGATTTTGAAAAACTATTTTTCACATATTTCATGATATATGTGGCCAATTAAAATCTTTACATGGATTTCAATGTCAGAAGGATCTGATAAAATGATTCATTTTCATTATATTAATAAAGATTTTATAACAGTGGTTCATGCTTGACACAACAACAACAGTTGAATCATGGGAACACAGGTTTGAGTCTGGGGAATGTCCCTTTTTACTGTGGCTATACACTATTGGTAAACATTTAAGAAACATTCATCTATGTTCATCTGGAACTTCGATAACTGGTGCGGCCAATAATCACATTCATAACGAGCCAATATCAATATATACTAGACAATAGGTATTTTTCAGTTGGTTCTGTGACGCCCTCTAGTGGAACCCCACTGCTGTTTGTAGTGCATGTATTCCACAGGAACAGTAAAGTATAAAAACAGCTACATTGTGTTGCATACAGTGAAAATACATTTTTACATTTATAAATAAATACAGTTTATATTACAAACAATATTACAAACACACATTTAATGTTTACATTAAATGTGTGTATTTATCTATACACATAAATTACACATTACACATAAATACTAAGTGACTCCAATAGATGGCAACATGTTATACCACAGGGGCTAAATTATCACATTTGTCACCATTAAACAGTCTTCTGTAGCAATCTAGATTAAATAGTAGAAACAGTTCAACTCAAAATAACTTTATGAATACTTCATTTATAAAAGTAATAGTTGAATATAATGTGTTTGAATATAATGTGTTTGTGTTTGTATATAATGAAATATAATGTGTTTGTGTTTGTATATAATGTGTTTGTGTTTGTATATAATGAAATATAATGTGTTTGTGTTTGTATATAATGAAATATAATGTGTTTGTGTTTGAATATAATGTGTTTGTGTTTGTATATAATGAAATATAATGTGTTTGTGTTTGAATATAATGTGTTTGTGTTTGTATATAATGAAATATAATGTGTTTGTGCTTGTATATAATGTTTGTGTTTGTATATAATGAAATATAACGTGTTTGTGTTTGAATATAATGTGTTTGTGTTTGTATATAATGAAATATAATGTGTTTGTGTTTGAATATAATGTGTTTGTGTTTGAATATAATGTGTTTGTATATAATGTAATATATTGTGTTTGTGTTTGTATATAATGAAATATAATGTGTTTGTGTTTGTATATAATGAAATATAATGTGTTTGTATATGATGAAATATAATGTGTTTGTGTTTGTATATAATGGAATATAATGTGTTTGTGTTTGAATATAATGTGCTTGTGTTTGTATGTGTGTTTGAATATAATGGAATATAATGTGTTGTCAAACCAGGCGTTGGTGGACCTTTCTTCAATCCTGGACAGCACACCCTGGAACGGGCACAGCAATAAGATTAAATTCATCATGGATGTCCTTTTTTCAGAGGTAGGTCTCATGTATTAGCTGAGTTATGCATGGTGTCAGATTCACTTTTTAGTTTGTTGTAAAAGACTTAACATGCAAAACGATATTCATCTTGTTCTGCGTGTGCTCAATCTCAATTCTTTCTCTGGTAGTCCATCATCTGTGCCCTTACTTTTACTGAAAATCTATCCATCCTCGAGGCAGAGGAAAAGTTTCTGAGAGGACCCATCATCGACTTAAGGTATTGCAGGGATGTTATGATGAAAGGAAAAATGACACCCTGCCATTATTTACAATGAATTATTTTCTTTTCTTTTTATAAATCAGTGAGCGGGAGCAGTTTGATAGGAGAAAAGACCAACAGTTAAAGAAGATTGGCAAGATGTCCATATGGTCCATATCATTACACACTAAATTTATTTATTATCTGAATGCAACTATTTTAACTATTATATTTATTATATCTATATAACTAATATCACTGGTGCCTCATCATTATACTGTTAATCTGTTATGTTAATGTAATATATTTAAATTAACACAAAAAATCAACATCTATGAATGGGACGTTTATTAATGTGCAAGTTTCGTTAATTTGAATGGTTATTTCGCCTTATATTGTCTCCCGCATCAGGGACAACAGGGCCGTAAAACTTCCTCCCTCCAAGTCTGCAGCCTCTCCTACTTGTTTCAGGCGGATGTTCAGCGTTTAATAGAAACAATTAAAGGTCAATAAACTGGTCGCTGTCAAACAGTTTGCGTGTTTTGTATCAGAATGATGGCGTTTGTTTTTATTATTTTTATACAGACAGTTAACATTCTTGTGACGCTCCAAAAATAGTTTGGTGACACATGACTGGTCAGTACGTCGGTACTTTAGTTAGTCAGTTACATGGTCAGGCCTAACTTTTTTTCAAAGAAAAAAGGAAAGGCAGGAGAAACTAAAAAAAAATGTCAGGCAGCAAGAAATCATCAGGCCAGACAGACAGTGATGCCAGTGGCCATCATTTTATTTGCGCTTTCTTTCAATTTGAAGTATGTGTAGATGGTGTAGATGGAATCGTAGGAATATTTGAGGGATAATTTATTTGTATCAACGTTTGGTGAAACACAAGCAGCTCCAGCTCAACAGAACACAGGTCTGTGTAGTTGGACCTGGAACTGAAAGTTCTTCTGTTTGCACATGTTCAGTAGCTGATGTTCATGATGTTTGATTCTGTGTCTGATCTGATGTTATTATTTTACTCTATCTGCAGACAGTTCGGCTGTAAGGGACCAGTCTGAGTTTGAAGACCACATGGAAACTTTGTGTGGCACAAAACATTTATTCTGTGTAGAATGATGTGTGTGTTCTTTTTTTGTAAATTAATCTGAAGAAAATGTTGAAACACTATGATGTTATGGTCAAACCATTTAAATGATTTCAGAGGGGGAAAGAAATCTGTGAGAATTTACTCTGCTTGAATTGAGTGAGGTTTTTTATTATTATTTGAAAGATATTGTGAATAAAACTACTGTATGTTGTAATGGCCAAACTGCTTATTAAAAGCAAATAGTGGACATCATTTCTGCTCAGGTTTTTAAAATTGCTTGATTGTATAAACTTGTGTTAGTTTTATGAAAACACTAAAAACTAAACACTGATTCTCAAATTTAACTTAATGGATATATACAGGGATGGCAAAAAACTAAGTTAACCAAAATGAACATGAAAAGATGCAGAAATATGCAATGCATAACAGCATTCACGTGTCAAACTCATGAAACATTGAAACACACTGATTTCTGCTGTGAATGCAAATTACCTGCTGTGTGTAAACATGTCTTTTTATGTCATGTAAACAATCTGTGAGGCATTCAGTTTAACTACAAGCTTTGAATCATGATGGGCGTTTTAAAAGCAAATTCTGTTTTTCTGATGCACGTCCATTTATTCAGATGGTGTTGAGCTTTTGTTAAATCTCATTTTACAGCTAATCTCGAATCTCACATCATTCATCTCGCATCCCGGGCTCTCAGTTCCTGCGCATGCGCGCTAGGCCGCGCACCGGAGCAGCGCTAATGGCGGAGAGCGTGCGGTCGCCGTTCGATTACAGGGAACCTCCGACCCTCGACAGCGACGGAGAAGGCAGCAAGCCGCCGCCCCCTCCCCCACGTGGGTCGGTAACTCTTACTCGCGTCTGTCTATCGCTTGCGGATTGTCTTTTTAGTGTGGATGCTCGGGTTAGCGCGCGTGCTAACGGTTAGCTGGTCCGGTTGCGTTCTCATTCACGTGGACGCGTTGTGAGGCGGCGGAGACTTGCGCAATTAGCCAAACGGTGCGCGTGCACGGCCCCACTGGTGCGCGTGCACGGCCCGCACCGGTGCGCGTGCACGGCCCGCACCGGTGCTGCTGTGCGCGCGATAGACGGCCGCGGTTGAAAAAAATCACCATGGTAACCATTACAACCGAACCGACCCATACTGATGGTTCTCACCAGTCCAACAGTGTTGCTATATTTCTAATAACAACATAGCAATCGTTCATTATTTTGTCCATTAGCACTTGTGTTTCTGTCACACACTGTAAGTTACTCCTGTATGAGTTTCTGTAATAGTACAAACTGGTGTTTGATTATCACGCTGAGTTACGTGTGTGTGTTATAATCTGATACTTGTGTGTGGCAGGAAGAGGAAGGGGACGCCAGTGAAGGTGTGTGAACGTGCAGCCTATGTGTCCGAGGATGAAGAGGAGAGTTTGTCTGAGCACAGCTACGGCCCAGGTACATGCACACATAAATACTCTCACAAACACACACAAAAAGTCAAACCAGATTTTGTTTCTTTTAGTCTTGCACTCATAGCAATATCTCACTCTATAAAAGTGTTTTTGTGCAGATAATAAATTGTTGTATCGTTATAATACCTGATTCCTGTGTTAAACACAAATCATATACATTAATACATTAAACTTAAAAGTTAAGGAAAACAATGAAGTGAAGTGATGTATGATGGGGAAGCAATAACATGAGAAATGCACTGAATATTGTGAGGCGAGTCTCACAGTGTTTATGGCGTTTAACATTCTTATAAGTGTGTGTGTGTTTGTCAGGAGACCAGCAGTACACAGAGGGGACTGAGAACAGACTCCCCCCTCCAGGCAGTCCATACTTCCTCACTGGTCACTCACAGCTTTGGTAAGAGATGCTCACATGACACTATAGACTTATGTTAGTACATGATAGACCACAGTAATGTCACAGTAATCTGAGTGACTGAACGTGTTTAACCTGCCCTGTGTGTGTTTGCGCGTATGTGCGTGCGCAGTGTGCCTGAGCTAGATGAGGAGGGTACAAGTGGAGTCCAAGGTCCTGTGCTGTTCCATCCACCACCCAACTGCAGGATCAGAGAGGTGCACTGTGGCAGTCAGGTGCGGCTGATCGTCATAGCGATTCATGATATCGCCAAAGGCGAAGAAATCACAGTGGACTACAGTCTGACCGACTGGGGAGAGAATGCCATGGTACAAAACAATTCCTGACAGTGTTATGATCTGTGAGTTCTACCAGTTGAGCTACAGGAAAAGCATTGTGTTAGCAGTGCAAAGATTGTGGGCTTGATCCCAGGGAATGCAAGTACTAATAAAAGAAATGTATACATATAATTCACTGTAAGTTGCTTTGGATAAAAGTGTCTCAAATGTAAATGCAAATGATCTGATGAAAAACTGCCCTCGTGTGTTTAGTTGTAATGTATTTGCGCTCTCTAAAATAGCAGGGTTTACACAGTTCTGGCTCTCCACGTGGGTTTGAATGTGGATTTAACCCAGAGAACAACATCAAAAAGGTGATTAAAAGCAACACACATAAACACCCTTTAGTGATCAAAAGGTGTTTGTCTCTTTGAAAAACTTGCCCCAAATATATATTAGTCCTATTTATCAGTTTATCACTAATGGTAACATGAGCTTTTTTATCTGGTGAATGCAATGCGTCTATTAAATGTTTTTCTGTTTGAAGGAGGTTGAGCACAGCTCTCTTCCACTCTCTCTTACAGTATCTGACTACCTCACTCCGTCATGGTCTCTCTCGCCATCCTCCTCTCTGCTCTCTCACTCTGAGGCCAGTGAGTCTGAGCGAGAGGAAGATGATAATGACTATGAAGATGAACTTGAGGAGCTTAGGGGCCGTATCATGACACGCCGAAGGAAACAAAAAACCTCAGCCGCTGTCAAGAAAAAGGCTCCGCCCAGCACCCAGCCCTGCCCCCTATCCTTTAATCACCCTGCCCCCTCGCCGTCCTCCCCCTTCCAGCAGTCTTTGGCTACACCCACAACAAACATAAACAATAACATAAATATAAATATTGGGCACGGCACTAGCAGTGCATTTACCCGCAGGCATCACTGCCCGTACTGCAGCCGTAACTTCCAATCGCTTGCACGTCATCTGGAGAAACACCATGACCAGCAGCCTGAGGTACGAACTGCGATGGAAATGTCTCACTTGCAAACACCCCTTCTGCATGCTCCGGTAGCTGCCCCATGCTCATTCTCTTCTACGAAGCCCTCGTCCTCTTCTGGACCTTCCCTGTTGTCCCCGGACCAATATTCCCTGTCACCGATGTCTAAATCAGGAGCAGTGTCCTTCTCTCTCTCCCTGTCGCCGCCTCATTCCTCAAATACCTCAAAAAACACCTCTTCCGCTCTCTCAACCATGACAAGAAAAGGGGCACCACCCACTGCCAATATTGTCAACAAGGCCACAGTGGCCACGCACAACCCCTCCACCCGCAAGGGGCGCCCTCCAAAGAGAGAAAGGAAAGAGCAGCGAAAGAAGAGACAGGATGAGATGAAGCTAGTACAAGAAGCAGCTCCTCCAAGTCCAGCTCAGAAGGAGGAAGATGAAGAGGTGGTAGACATGAAAGATGATGGACATGCAGATGAGGAGATGGCAAGGTATGTCTGTGTATGAATTGTTATGAACAAGGTTATCAGTCATTGAACTATTAAGAAATCAATACTGTGTCTAACTCAGGTTTGTTTTCTTTGAGGTTGTGTGAATGATGGTGCATATGGTGGCAATTGTCCTGCGTGTCATATCTAGTTATAAGTAAATGAAGTGAAACTATTGCAGTTTTAAAATGTAAGTCTAGCATGTGTGTAAGTAAGTTGAAATGTAAGTAAATGCAGTCTAGTGGAACATAAGTATTGTTGAGGGTCAACAGCAAAAAACAAAGGTTCAATATATATATAGAATATATCTTTATACTTGGTCACCTGTTTGAGTTGTGTCCAGATTCATTAACTGTGCAAACATTTTTCTGTGATACTGTATATTGTTCTTGTTGACATCCATCTGTTTGCTTGTCTACTTTGTCTGTAGCTCTCATCGCTCGCATAGGTCTCCTCTGCTCTCCTCGCTCTCCACACTGGTTGTGTACCTCCGTCACCAGCAGCACACCTCTTTTCTTTCTCTCGCTCGCTCGCCAGGCTCCGCAGAGTCTTGGCGGTTGCTGTGTCACTCCAGTCTAGCTCTTCTTATCCTCTACAACCGTCATCGTGAGTGTGAAGTGGCCAAACTCACCATACAGGACTACCGCAAGCGCTCCAGCCCCGCCTCCAACTCCCTCTCTCCGCTTGAATCGTCTCTTTCCCCCTTTGAATGCCACGTTCTCTGCCACCTCCCTAGAGTAGGCGTGTTGGGCAAACGTGGACGCGTTCAGCCTCTTGTCCTTCCTCCCCATTCTGAGGCTTGTTTGGACCTCCTCCTGAAGACGTCTGCAGATGTTGGCATTGATCCAGAGAGCCCCTATGTTTTTTCTCGCCCATATCACTCCCCCGCCACGCCGCTCCGTGGAACGGACCTTTTGCGTGGTCTGGTACGCACAAGCGGCACTAAAAACCCCACAGCTGTCACTGCTCCCCGTGTCCGACGGCAGGTGGCCATCTTCACCCAGCTGCTTCTGCTGGAGGAGGGGGAAAGAGCAGCGGGTGCTGCGGTAAAGCGACTGGAAGATTTCCTTCAGAGGGAGTGTCATGTTACTCAGAGCTGCAGCGGGATCAGTCAGGACCCAGGGCTGATGAGTCGGGTGGGGCGGGTGGTGCTGTATGGAGAGCGAGATGGTGTGCTGTTCAGAGGGATGAGCCTTCAACACATCTGTCTGGACCTAGATGGTGAGTTCAGAGGGATGTTCAATGTTAAAATGACTTGGTGAAACGGTGTCACTTCGATCCCATGTTCATGTGTACAGTCGTCATGATACCAATGCCAGGCATATGTAAACTTGCATTCAGACTTCATATAATTGACTGTTGAGTAAGTTGTGTAAATGATGAATCCATTGGTCTATCTAAAGAAAGCCTAATTCTGAATATTCTGCCTTAAACTCAATCACAATTAAAGTTAATCTGAAGGGTTCCTTTTTTTCAAAAAGTTACAAATAGTGCAAGTGTTATAACTTAACACCAACTTTTTTCCTTTTTTTAAACCATAAGTATGATTGCAGCAAGTCTTTTAAACAAAATGACCTAATTTATGAGCTAACTCTTACTGCTTAGATTTGAGGGAAACTAACCAGTGCAGCATAACCTTGTCTAGTTAGGTCTGTTTAGGTAGACGCCCTTGGTGACACATGTAACCTAGCTATGTAATTCAATAAGAGAATTACAGACTGCAGTCAGTTGGCAAACACATGTACACGAGATAAAGGACTGAATTTTGAACCTGTGAGCCTTATGCATGTGGACATCATGTTTCTTGTTTTGGACAGTGATGTCGGGCAACTTTGGTGACTCATTCTCAGATGATACTGATGGAGAGGTCAATAAGAACAAGGAGAGAGCCGCAGTGAGGAATAAAAGCTCCAGCAGTCGAGGGCAAAGACCCAAAAAAGCCTCAGCATGCACGGCCAGTCCTACAGCTGGACACAAGAGGCGGAGCTTACAGGTCCGATCAGGTGAGTTGAACATCACACGTGAGCACCACTACAGTTAGAAAGCAATACAACTTTTGAGAATGAGAACTTTGAGAATTTTTTAAAGATTTTTTCCCCATCAGTAGATGGGATCAAGATTTGTCATGTTTTCTAATAAAAAAATTAAATAATAAAATATTGAGGAAATCATTTTTCAGCTAGTTTTTAAGAATGAATGCGGTTCAGTTTTTTTTTGTTTGATGCATAGTTAGAATCAGTTGATGGTGGGTGGTGACGATAAATAAGTATAGATGTGTTAGATGTTTTATGTTGTAATTAGGGCTGCTGTATTAGATTCATTTCTGCATGGTTCAATAAATGATCTGCACTCTGCTGCAGTCCTAAACTAACATGCGTTCATTGCCTCATCTTTTGCACAGGTAAACGTGGCGTTCTGAAGCGCCCATGGTCTGAAGCAGAGAGGCTTGCTGTGGAGACGCATCTAAAGAGGAATATTATCGAGCTCTGTGTACCTGCTAAAGCTGACTGCGAGCGCTGCCTGCAGCGTTGCCCCCTGCTGGTCAGCAACCAGCGTGACTGGAGGTCCATTAAATTTTACTGCCACAATCGCATCCAGTTACTGAAGAAACACAGACACAGAGAGGGGAACATCACCACCATCTGCTGACGTACTTTTAAAGAGACAGTTCAACCCCATCCAGTTACTGAAGAAACACAGACACAGACAGGGAACATCACCACCAATCTTCATTTTTTCTTGTGGCTCTTTTCCATGCAGCAATAATTCAGGAGGTTTGTTGAGCTCATGTTTTTGAACTTACAACATGGTTTACTGATGGTCTTGGATGTCAGTCTGTATTTTTAAGACTCTACAGATGTAATCTCTCTGTGTATCATGTTGTATGAACAAAGCTATTGTGATGTATTATTTATTTATTTTGTGGCTGTAGGTGTTTACAAAACGTCATTTGCAGAACTGAGTTTTTATCACACATGCACACACAGTGTTTGAGTCCAGAGCAGATGAAATGAAAACTAATATGTTTATGTTTTTGAAAATGACTTCCTTTTGAAACTCCTGAAATTGTGTGGATGTGATTTTAAGCTCCACTGGTGTCATACAGATTTTTTTGGAATCAGGATCATACGAATAGATGAGAGTCAGTCTGTGAATCTGTTTTTCTGTCTACAAATACAGCTCATTTCACTAAACAATTTAAAGTTTAAAAGTATATTTAGTTAAAAGTAAAGTAAAATGTGATGTTGTTTTACAACTTTGAAGTTTATGAACTTAATTTTGCCATGAATTATTAAAATCCAATATGCAAAAACAATTTTGGTTCTAAAAAAGTTTCTTTTTTTAATTTTGGTTTTATGAGTAATATGTGAAATATATGCCAATAAGACATTTTGGATTCACTGTCTGTTTCAGCTGGATGGTTTGTTGTTTTTTACTGTTACAATCATATTTGGTTGTAATGTTGCATCAAAGGGCAGCTGATGTTTAGACATTGTGGATTAGGCCTATATTTTATAGCCTAAAGAACAGAATGATTTTATCTGTGTATTCCGTCATTAAACATCTTCTGTTCTGTGTATAGTGACAATGATTTTAGACTAGCAGTGTGTCAGATGTCTTCTCTGTATTACAATGTACATTCTGTAAATATTTACTTCTGCATTTAAAGTTTTTTTTTAACTTTGTTGTAAAATTCTATTGGAGTTTAGAAAGATGATCTCATGCTAAACATGGGGATTAATGTTACATTACAAAATGGGAAAAGTGCATTTCAGATTTTCATTCTTTTATTAAAATACAAACACGTGAAAAGACATGCCCAATTTTGCTGTCTGAGTCTGTTTATGTTCCACACAAGTGTGAATATGTTTGTGTTTCAGGACTTTTAAATCACCTACAGTTTTAATTGTTTTAGGTGCTGATACACATTCTTTACAGAGTAACACAAAGGCAACTCAGTTTGAAATGGGCTTAGAAAAGAAAGAAAATGGTTTGGCAAAAAAACACTTCTTCCATTATTACTTGTCTTTGTGTCCTGTGACTTTTTAAGGGACACAAAGGGAGATATTTTGAAATATGCTGATAACAACAGTGGCACACCATTGACTTCCATTGTCCAGAAACAAAGCCATTAAGACCTTTGTATAGAAAATATATATAAACATTTGAATTTAACAGCAATTGACCAACATAAATAGCGAGGAAAACCTACATTTTAAATCTTGAATAGTAATCCACTAATTTGTAGAGGGGTTGGGGAGAATGACATTTTTTACATTCTTTACCTAGTTTGCATGTCTATAAATAATGACGGTTCATAAATGAGGAAAAACTGTTTTTACAAGGTTTGCATGTCTATAAATTATGACGGTTCATAAATGAGGAAAAACTGTTTTTACAAGGTTTGCATGTCTATAAATTATGACGGTTCATAAATGAGGAAAAACTTTTTTACAAGGTTTGCATGTCTATAAATTATGACGGTTCATAAATGAGGAAAAACTGTTTTTACAAGGTTTGCATGTCTATAAATTATGACAGTTCATAAATGAGGAAAAACTGTTTTTACAAAGTTTGCATGTCTATAAATTATGACGGTTCATAAATGAGGAAAAACTTTTTTACAAGGTTTGCATGTCTATAAATTATGACGGTTCATAAATGAGGAAAAACTGTTTTTACAAGGTTTGCATGTCTATAAATTATGACGGTTCATAAATGAGGAAAAACTGTTTTTACAAGGTTTGCATGTCTATAAATAATGTTGAACCCATAAATGTGTCCTTTCTTTCTTGAACTACTGCACATAACCATTTTCATGGTCTCAGGGTTACTTTTTAAGTTGAGGCACATTTAATGATGTAGTTTGTTCATAAGATTCTATATTTATATTGAGTTTCATGGAAATTTGAATGAAGTTTTTAGTGTAAACCTCCAAAAAAGGCAAACACACTTTCACATACATCTTTTCAATGTGGGTTTATGAACATTTCAACTGCTACAAAATAATCAATTATAAAATTGATTATAAAACACTTAAAAGTTTAAGTTCAGATACACTCGATCTGCTGTTGTTTAATCCAACGTTTTGACAGCATTCAGATTGTAGCTGTGAAACTTACATTTACGAGTGATGCTAAAAATACAGCTTAAACATAAACAATTGTCACTGATTAACATGTTAGAAGTATATTTTGAAGTGAGAGTCACTTCATAAATGTAATTACGGTGTGTTTTATATTTGAGTGTGTGTGTGAGTGTTTAGTGTGTTTTATATTAGAATGTCTGTGTAATGTGTAAGCATTTTCTTAACCATATTTTGGGGACAGATTTAATAAATCTGAGCAAAATCAAGGCTGTTCATACTGCTACACTCAGGTAGACGTTTCCATAACTTCATGGCTAAAAGAGAGACTCAGGAGAAGCTTGTTCCTTCAGGCCATCAGACACTGACATGGACAAACATATACATTTCATATTGCATTCAGTGGTTAGCATTCGTGTTAACAATAACCACTTCACACAGACACACACACACCACATTTTATGTTAATTCATGAAGGAAGTTGACTAGCTTTAAGGTATTCATTTAAGTGTGGTCCAAAACCATTGCGTTTCTTAAACATTTCCTTCACCTTTAGTTTGTTTACTGGGTGCTTACAGATTTAATATAATATAAAAAAAACTCTCTGCCGAAATGCTCGCTATTTAAGCAATACTTCACTTTCTTCTAGTTTTAACATTCACAGCTGGTACTGGGTTTAACAGGTCTATATAATCTCAACAGGTAAATGCCAATAAACTGGCCGGAGGCTGTAATTAACCTGTTAACCCTTAATAGTAGGGATGTAGTGTCACCACTGGCGGTAGACATTAAGTGCCCTTAACTGGCTCGTTGTGTTTACGCACAAGTCCGTCTGAGGGACTTCAAGCTTTTTGGCCTTTGGACCCGTTGTGTCCCTCTCAGCGTTTGGCAGCAGCGCACCACTGCCCTCTCCTGACTGCCTGTAGATGCTACGGAAACTCACTTAAAACCTCTTAATGGCTTTAAATGCACGAGTCTGATCGGGGTGGCCGTATAGCAACTTTAGCTTGGATGTATTTCAACTGTATATTGACTGTTGTTGTCCGTTTAACGCGACAAACGTTGATGTGATGTGATGTTGCGGTGTAAGTGCGTCACGCGGGTTTTTCCGCTGGGCGGGTCGAGTTTGTTCGGGACTCTTTCGGTTCGCGGCGGCGCGGAAGCGGAGCGTTTGTTACGGCGCGTCATTATTTCTTCGGCGATTTTCTGAAGGATCAGCAGCGAACGGTGACAGATGGACGGTAAGAGTTTAATATCTGCCAGTTTTATTTTTGGGCAGCGGCTTGTTGTCGTGTCCTAGGGCAAAGGAAATCGCCCCCACCCCCGAAACTTGCGCTCGGTCCCGGTTCTGCGCGTGACAGCCTCTCT
>JBAJNP010008271.1:0-20620 GCA_036877545.1 Yasuhikotakia modesta | reverse complement strand
CAAAAAAGAAGATATTTTGAAAAATGTCTCGGTGGATTTGTGCCCATTCAATGGAAGTCAACGGCTGCCGCTGTTGTTTGGTTACCAACATGCTTAAAATATTTTCTTTTGTGTTAATCAAAGCAAACAAGTGATACAGGTTTGGGGGATAAATTATGGAATAATTTAATTGTTGAGTAAATAAAGTTGTCTTTGGGTGGGTAAACAATCTTTTTAACATCCAGCACTGTGTCTGATACAGCTGGTTGTTTACAGAAAGACAGAGTTGATGAGCGCTCACTCATCAGGGAATCACAACATGTGCTGCTGGCCACTGACAGAAATTAAACATGACAAGACAACCATCTGTCTGCTGTAACGTTTTATTGGCACGTGAAGGAGATCAGAGGAGTGGATGAAACACACACTTCATTAAAGTGGACCTGGTGGGGTGCCTGTCCCGTGTCGGCCCCCTGCATCAGACACTCATTTCAGGCATGGCTTCTCCTGTGTGCCCCCCACAATTGGGCTCAGAGGCAGAATTATTTATTGAGTGAGACATATGTGCCATCATCTGCATTGACCCAATACCACCTCCATGCCCACATTTCATCATTTCAGCCACATTTACCTCAAACTTTGAGACACTTTTCAGTCAGATTGTATATGAAAATGTAAGCATGCTATAGCATATTCTGAGTCTTCTACAGCCATACAATAACTGTGTGTGACAATTGAGGTTGTCCTATTGCTGTAAACAGGTTTGAGGCATATCGGATACAGTGAGCTTGTGTCTCTCTCCTTTTCTCCGTCCTTCCTGTGTCCTCTGTGTTTCTCTCATACCGCTGGTGTTGTGTGTGTTGTGTCCCAGTGGTGAAGGGTAATGAGGTCTCAGCATTAACCTTTTACCCTAAATGGACTAAAATTTAGCTTACCTTGCACACATTCCCACACTTGCATGCTAACACACAACCTTCCTGTTTCTAACACCTAGAAGGTCAGTCGGTTGCCAGACAGATGTTGAATGTTCAGTGTATGTCAGAGAGAGATTTTGGACATAAATTAGGCTGTTGTTTGTGTCAACTTGACAGTGTTGACACCGTCTAATGTGTTAGCAAAACATTTGAGAAGTTTCTGTTAAGCAAGAGTGTTGAGCGGTTCATACATAAATTCTTTAGTTTTTACTTGATTCTAACATTCTCTCTCGCTCTCTCTCGCTCTCTCTCTCTCGCTCTCTCTCTCTCGCTCTCTCTCTCTCTCTCTCTCTCTCAGGTCAGTCAGTTATATCTGAGCTCCAGTGGTCGTCTCTGTTCCTCGCTCCCTCCTCACATCTTCTCTTCAGCTGAACGCGCATATCACATGATGCTACAGGAGCGGCGACCACAGTGTTTCATCATCAGGTGCTGTCAGACATTGTTTAGCAGCCAATCAGAATTCTTGTGAATTAAATTTTAGCTAGTCAGTGCACACATCATCAGAGGGCGTGTGGTTAAATAGATGAGTGTGGTCTGATTCAGTAGAAAGGCATAACAGAAGCTGAATAAGTGTAATCTGAGGGATAGTGAAATTTCCACTTGAGAGTAATAAGGGGTGTATGACTAGAAAGCTGCATATCTCTGGCCCAGATGTGTGGAACCCCCATAACAAAATAAACACGCCCAGATGTGTGTCCAGATGCTCCCAATATTTTCAACAAGACATTTCCCACCTCCTCTCATTTATGCACCAGTCTGCGGTTTGTAATAGCCGTCTGCAGTAGGTGCTCCTGCGAAGACGGAGGAGTGCAAATGAGGTTAAATTTGAGAGACCTGCCCTGATATTTGTGTATAACGGCTCCTGCATTTCCACAGCGGTCCTCGCTAAATGCCGTCACAGAGACAAATGTGTTGGGGACGACGTAAATCCGAACCTGTTAAATGCTTTTAGAGAGATTAATGAATTGTGGGGCAGTTGCTGTGTGTCCTGCTCTGCTCTGGTCATCTCTGATTGCAATTAAATCCTGTTTCACATTCTAATAGTGCTTCACTGGTCCCTGTGTTCCGCTGAGCCAGAAAAGATCTGGCAGTTACTTTAATGCCCTTTCTGCATGGGCTATCCATCAAACAGACTCACACACACCGCAGGTGAAGGCAGATCGCTGCCGACATGCTACAGTGGCTATAGAACTGTGGAAACAAAAGTGGTGGAATGCGGGTTCAAGGGTCTAAGAAACACACACACAAACACATACACACTCTCTCACACACACATAATAACCCACTCGCTGCTGGCTCTGGAATGCATTGCACCCTTGAGTTCAATTACAATCCAGAATAGATTTCCAAAAAGAAATGAAAATGCGATGAGAAAAGCAACAGACCCTCCAGAAAATGATTAGTGGGAGACCAAATGACCTTTACAAACCATCTGCTTGGCCTGGTCTTCATCTCTTTGCTTTGCTCTCTCTGTGGGTCTTCGTAGGGAACCAGGCTGGTGGTTTTTGCTGTGAGGTGTTTGACTGCTTTATGGATCATTTTAAGAGGTCGTAACATTGAACAGTGGGGTAATTAATAAAGTTACTGTACATCATTAAGAAAGGGGGGTGTAAATCTTGCCTCATTGTTCGGCAAATCCACGAAAGCCCTTAGTAGTTCAGCTGAGGTGGGGATTAACACCCTGTCAGTGTAGGAAGAAATATTTTAATGAGACAAAGCATGTCAGTCAGTGTGGCTCTGTTTCAAAGTCTAATGAGCTCCCTACATAGACAGGATTGTAAGGTAAAGTGTCAATAAAAGTACTTTGATTATTTGTCTTTTTTTACCAGATGAAATATGATGTGTATTTGCATGCTTTGTAGAATGACATGTTTTTAACTTCATATTTCCTACAAAACAAGTATCTGTGTGTTGCGTAGCAAGTTGCTGCCTATGTAGTGTTCTAAATCCCTTACTGAGAATTCATTTCAGTTAGTATGCTTTCTCAGAAGGAGCATCCTAATTAGCGGTGTCAATGTCAAAGAGTACGCGATTTGAATTCTGCCCTATTTGCTGTTGGGTGCGTACATTTTTTGAGCCAATCACCTGAGTCCTAAATGTCATGTGACTTATCACGCCTGATTTTACACTGATTGGCTGAACATGCATGGTGCCTAGACCTTCATCTAAAGAATACAAATTCATACGTGGTTATTTTGGGAAAACAGCATAAGGGTAGAATTAAGCGACTTAGGAATAAATGTTTAAAAAGAACAGATGTCTCCATATGATGCATTTAGATGCAAAAATAAAACTCTTTTCTCTACATGATTCTAGTTATAAAACTGGTTAGGAGAACGCCTGCTGGAAAACCAGGGATGAGAAATCGTATTGTTTAAACACAGCCTTTGGAGTGCTGAGGTCATAAGTTTGACCATTGATGATGTGTGTTGTAGACTGTGTGTTGTATCCATGCAGTGTAGAACAGTTACACAGCTCTGTGATCTCCTGCTGTTAAACCTGAGAGAGGCTGACAGAACACCACATTAACTGAGGGACAGTCAGCAAGGGTTGTGTAAAATATCAGCTGCTCCAGTGGCTTGTTTTATGCGTGTAGATTGAAAAGGGAAGCAGTAAACAGCTGCGAGGACATCTCAAAGGGTTCATCTGCTGAAACCTGTCATGAAAACACAAGGCCATATTTTATAGGTCCTGGTTATAAAAAAATTAGAATTTTTTGAGTGAAATTTGCTGTCATGAAAAATAATACTGAAAATAACCAAGGATAGTCGCAAACCTACAATCTCTCTCTACCTCTCTCTGTGCAGTGGAGAGAGTGGCTCTGGGAAATCTGTGGCTTGTAAACACATTCTGAAACATTTGGCTGCACGCTCCAGTCCCAAAGGTTTTGCTTTGGAACCTCGGATGAAACATGTAAGTGACATGCAAACATACACAAATATGCATCCATGATACCATACACATCACATACACAAACACATAAAAGTACACATATACTTTACATAAAAACCTGCATACAACATTCATAGGACTTTCAAAATAACATTTGTAACATTTTGGTTGCATAATGAAAAATTTCACATTTCCTGTAGCTAGACTAGTTGAGTGTTGTGCTAGCAGCGCAAAGGTTGTGGATTCAATCCCAGGGAACACGAGTACTGAATTTATGCTGATAAATTAGATGCTGATAAAAGCATCTGCCAAACTGATAAATGTAAATATATAAATGGTTATATTATATAACATTCTTTCAGCCTAAAATTGTTAGCTGGATGTCCTTAACGCTGGTCGTAACACATTCAATTACCACAAGTATAAGAACAGTGATAACAAACAATTAATGTGTTTCATTGCCAGTTACAGAGCAGTTCAAGGTATTGCTTTTATATTGTGATTGTGTTTGAGAGAGAGTTTTAAACATTAAGCATCTTTGGAGGGGTCTGTGATCTGCCCCCTTGAGGTGTTTGTGTAATTCAGTTGATCCTTTTAGAGTCACGATAGCCATGACTCTAGCTGTTATTTCCTCTTATTCACTGGGGAATTAAATGCTTTGAATGATTATCTAACAGCCTGAGGCAGGCAGCTAGTGCTCACGGTCCAATCTCAAGGACCCATTTGTTGTTGTCCAAAGACTTTTTTCCCCCATACAGAAATGATTACAGCAGTTTTATGTCCGGGAGCAATGGGTGACATTACTACACGTGTGTGTGTTTGTGTGTCTCTGTGTGTGTGTGTCTTTGCACAAGCTAAAGTGAGTATTTAACACTGGGGGCAAATAGTAAATTTTAACAGTAGTGCCTTATCGCCACCTGGTGGGGAAACGTGTCACCTGCTCAGATTACTGTGACTGTGGGTATTTCTAGTCTTTCATAAGAACTAAAGCACAGAGTATTTTGAGCATTAATGGGCTACAGGTTACACTAGTTTAATTTCTTTATTTTAAATTTACTGAATTAAAAACTGCTGAACTGCTTTTATATAATAATAATAAACAATAAATAAAATAAGTTTTAACCAAGGTATTTAAAATAACTTCACGTGTTGTTTTTTTATCAAGCTAATAATACATTAATATGATACATTAATATGTCCCAATGACATTATAAACGTAATTTCCATATAAATAACCTTAAACATTTATTTAAACACCTAATAAGCAGACTTGATAGGTAGCTCATTAGTGTTTGCGACAGAGTCTCTCAATGTTTCATTTTGAGCAATTATATACCAGTTACTCCTTTTATATTTTTAGGTGAACACCATCTTGGAAGCTTTTGGCCATGCCAAGACTCCGATGAACTCATCTGCAAGCCGCTTTATAAAGCTGATCTCATTGCAGTACTGTGAGAAGAGAAAAACTCTATATAGAGGTTTGTGCATTGCAATTATGTACTGAGATATATGGCCTGTGTTGTTTATCACCTATAGAGGGCGTCAGTGCTCCACTGTAATTTACACAGATGACCAACGACTGCTGTCTTTCTGTTGGTCCCATGTGGTTTCAGCCCGTCTCTACACGTATATGCTGGAGAAGTCACGGGTCATCTGCATGCCACCACATCAGCAGAACTTTAACATCTTCTACCTGATGGCTGAGGGACTTTCAGCAGAGGAGAAGAGTAACTTGTATCTCAGCAACCTCCTGGCCCACAGGTAAAACACAAACGCATGCAATATAGATGTGAATTACATCATGCTGTGTTTTAACAACGCGCCATTTCTCATGTGTCTGCTTAGATGCTCAATGAGTTTGGACACATCATTCTTTATTATTTATTTTTCTTATTCTTTATTATTACATTTTAGGGTAATAGTGAAATAATTAAAACTTTGGTTTAGCAATATAATTATTTTGCGGTAATTAACTGGTATTAAAAGTATATCAAAGTTTAAAAAACTTTACAAGACTTCAGATGTTATAACGTACAATATACGTTTAATAATCATTGCATCAAATGCAATTGTCAGAGCAATAAATTACACATATTTACACTCCTACACAGTATTTATTAACATCTTGAAGACACTCTTTAAGGCACTACCTCAAAATCTAGGTGACTTATCTATTTTTAACCCAAGTTTCCTTATACAATCTCATGGAGGGTCAAAGGAAGTTTGTCTTTAAAAATTTAAAGTTCACCTCTGTTTGACTTGCATTTTTGAGTGCATTGCTGAGAGTTTAAACATATCTAACGCAAGTCTAATCTTCTGAGAGACGCAGGCCAAGTTTTTACATCATGGTAGCCTCCCCTTACTTACTGAAGTCTAAGTCAGGTGCCTATAATTGAAACCATCTCTCCTGCCTCATTATGTTACTGTTATCATTGCTTGTTGTTGCAGGTATCTGAGCACAGCGTCCCAGGATGAAACTCCAGTTGTAGCCGTCGCATGTCCTCAGAGCAGAGAGAAGCTCTCGGCCCTTAAACAGGCTCTGCGTGCTCTCGGCTTCAACAGACTGGTACACGCCTGTTCAGTAACACATGCAACCTTGTGCATAAACATGCAAAGATCAGCATTAGCCACATTGACCACGTCTGCTCTGTGTAGTTGTATTTGAATAAGTATATGTACAGTAGTGTGCGTCTGCGCTATCAAACACGTGATTATACACACAAATTTAAGGAATAGCATATAGTCCTATATTCATTTGCATTTCAGACAAAATTAAGCCATTTAGTGCATTTTTATTTGTCTGAAAATGAAAATGAGAAATTGCATTTTCTCAGATCTTCTCGTACTGTTGTACAGTCTCTCAGCTTGACAACCAACAAAGTCTAATAGTTTGACTTAGTTTGACTTACGGAACATTTATGCTGGTGGTCAAAGATGCATTTAGGTTGTTATATACGTTTTTTGGTAACGTTTTACCAAAAGGTTCCATTTGTTAGCATTAGTTAATGCATTAGTAAACATTAGTAAAGACTTTGGTACATCTTTAAGTTAGTTCATGCAAATACAGTTGTTCAATAATCATTCATGTTGGTTTATTAGTTCATTAATTAATGTTAACAGATATAACTTGTTTGTAACTTTGGTTAATTGTAGGTTTATGTTAACTGTAGTTAACTCATTTAGTTAACAAAACCTTATCTTTGTCATGTTACGTTTTTAATACAGACAAACAACAGGGGCTTGGCATGTTAAGAATAATTATAAACGGTATCATTATAATTAAAATGTAAAAGCTTTTTATATTATGCTATAATATGTGGTGGCTTCACTTTTACAGTAACACTTACTGTACTGTATATACACATTCAGTCAGTGTTTGAATTGCTCACCCTACATCGAGGCATTACTTTATAGCCTCAATAGACTTTATGCTAAACTGTGTCCTCTAAAGTAAGCAAAGCAGGTAACTGTGTAAGTAAATTATGTACAGTATGTACAGTATTCTTCTGGCTTTTAGCAGTCACTTTAGACGTGTTGTTCTGATTGATGTAGGTTTACAGTACTTGTACAGTAATTTTATTCGCTGTTTACTGTATAACTTATTACAGTATGTCTGCAGACTATAATAACACAGACCTTCATTCTCCCTTAAGCCAGACTTACCTGACTTAGCCTGTGTGTGTCATGCCATTGAACTTGATAAAAACTTTGAATGAGGTTTTAGTGTCAGGTGAAGCCGTATGCGTATATCACGCATGCAAAGGCATTAAATGTATATTATATTCTAACAAAAGGTTATATAAAGGTTTAAATGTGTTTTAGCCATGTGTTTAGATGTGTTTGGTTCAACACACACGCACACACACACACACACACACCTGACCTCCAGCCAGCCAGAGTTCTAATCCTACCAGGAACCTGTTAATCTGCTTCATTATAGAAGGATTGTTTTAACATCCCATCAGTGCAGCACGACCCTCATTGATACACACTATAGTAACACACACACACACACACACACTGTTTGTCTCTCTCAGGTTGTTGTCTGTGTCTCTCTCCCAGACTGATGCCATAATGTTTGCCATACCTGTCAGTGGGGCTAAATTAAAAACATTTATATAGCAATAATGTTTTTGTTTACTACCTAAAGCTGTATTTTGCATTTTTTAAACAACCATTTATCTATATTATTGTTTAATCATTTCTTCATATTGTTATAATTTTCATAGTTAAATTTAAACCCATGTTATTCTCCACTAGCTAAAAATGTTACCAAACTATCTGACCAATTTTATTTGCTTGCAAAATGCAAGATTACTGGATGTTATTTTTGGACCCTCAGTGGCACTGTTTCTCTGGGGGCCTGTTCTCTGTTGTTCAGATGTCCTTGTTCCAGTTTGACCCCCAGAACTTTGTTTGTGTCTCTGTTAGGAGGTGGAGAATTTGTTTGTGGTGCTGTCTGCGCTGCTGCACTTAGGAGATCTGCGCTTCACCACCCTTACAGACGCTGACACTGCGTTTGTGTCCGACTTACAGCTGCTGGATAGAGGTCAGTCGTGTGGTTGTGTGATAACACCAGCAGGGGGAGGTGTACTCCACAGGGAATCCTCGGGGGAGGGGGGGGCGAGAGAAAATGGGCGGGTGGCTACGTAGTAAGAATTGTGTCACACATCATCCCGGGTTGTTTACATCAGTTCTACCGTAGCCTAATAGCAGAATCACTCCCCACGTAATGGAAAACTCTCTGCCCCTCAAGTACACAACACACTCTGCACATACACTCTGTCATACAATTTCTGTGCTAATCGCTCTCTGCAGCCTTACACAAACAGACTGTCACCTGTTTCTTTAAGCCCTGCAGTGCAAAGGGGTGGAACAAAACGGCCACTTAATGACCTCGTAGTTACATAATGACACGTATAATACCGAGCCCGGGTAAACAAGTGATGTCAGCATGCACAAACACACAAGCGCAGATACACGCATGTCCGTGTGAGGTTTCCGTCGTTATGGATACGTGTGATCACAGTTCAAAGTGGACCCCGTGACAGCACAGACAAATATGGGCCATTATACACCGATGCACACAACCTAAACAAACACATTTATGCACCTTTCTGTTCATGTTTGCCACCCATTTTGGTTTAAAAAGTACATAAAGGGAAGCCATATTTGAATTTCTTGTTAGCTTCCTGTTGGCTCAACTGGTAGAGCATTGCATTAACACCGCAAAGGTTGTGGGTTCGAACCCAGGGAAAGGCAAGTCCTGATAAAATATGTGTACCTTGAAGTTGCTTTGGATAAAAGCGTCTGCCAAATGAATAAAAATGTAAAAAAAGTAAAATGTAAATTTGGCAATAACTGAAATATGCTCAGACATTTGCAAGCATGCATCTGAGCCCTGTTTTGCACCAGAGCTGTGCATAAACAGTATCACTGCTAGGCTGCTAGGCTTATGCATTTTAGTAACTGTTGGTTGCTATGGTTACAATTCTAAGTATATTCCAATATTTATTGATCATAGGTGTCTTTAATAATTGCCAAACTTCTTCAAAGCTCCACTTTGTCATTTCTAACCACACCTATCACTAGTGTGGAGTGGGTGGGGCGTTTATCACTGGGTGTCAAACCTGTGCAGAGTTTGTGATGTACAGTGAAGTTGTGCAAGCGGTGAGAACGTCATAAGTTTGGAAATGCTGAGCTATATGCAAATTAGAGGCAAGAAATTGCTTAAGCTAAAGGAATGCCAAAGTTGTGACGTGTTTCATGAATTTTAAGCTTGTGAAAATGTCAGGACTTGAAGCAAAAAACTGTTACAGTTCATTGAAGTTTCAGTTGTTTTAAGTGTCTAAATAGAGCATTTCACTAAATTAAGCTTTATTTTTAAAAGACACCCCCTGATGCATGTAAACAGTCTTTAGATGCTCAATAATTAGTTAAATATATTAAGAATTATATTTTGAATTGTTTACAGTAGTTTGAATTATTGTAGTTTATTGGCTTAATTGGTTTAGTTGCTATGCATTGTAGCCTCACATTACTTGCTGCCGGCTTGTAACGAGGCTCATCCAATCAGATTTCAGAGTTGAAACTTTACATTTCTAATCCATTTTATATCACTTGATTTACTTAAAAATCTCTTTCTGTAGTTGCTGGGATGTTACAGGTGAACTCTGAGGATCTAGGCTCCACCCTCACCTCTGATGTGCAGTATTTTAAAGGTACGACTTTTTCGATGTCTGCATGCAAAGCATCAGTCGACATGCAGTCTGTCAATTATATCTGTACGTAACACTGTATATGGAGACCTTGTGACAGTTTTCACTCAGCTGTAATGGCCTTTGCCCAGTACAGTCTTGTCAATGAACGTGGCCTGAGGCGTTTGGCATCAGATTATATTACCAACGATTCCAATTTGGCACAATTTGAACTCAATTGGACAACTGCCTCCTCATTCAGAACACGCAGACACAAACACAAATATCTGTCGCAAGGTCAAGTCTGCGCTAGTAATTGTGCATGTTTATCATTATACAGCCAGCATACAGCATGAATAAGTCACAATACAGTCTCTGGATGTTTAATTATATTCATTGACGTGCTGTTTAAAATGACTCTTATAGTTGTTTTGTTTGTTTGTTTGTTTTATTCGTTTCTCTAGTTCGTTCTTTTTTTCCTCATACATTTGTGCTCTGTCAATTGTTCATTGTTTTGTTTGTATCTCTCAAGCAAGTAAACAGAATCCGATGCTCACAATGCCACACTTGTGTGAACATGTGTACGCAACCAAATATTTGACGAATTCATCTCTGATGCACATTAGTGCCCCTTGCCATGCTGGAAGTTGACGTTCTGTGGCTGGCCGTGAATGACATAACGAATGCAGTGATTCAGTGTCTGACATCATCAAAGGTCATATTGCCAGGGTTCTGTGCATCCTCCCCATTAGCATGTGTAATGTCCCCTCAGCCGGCACGACCAACAATAGGCAGCTTGTTTTTCAGCCACCCACATGCGCCGTGTATCAGTCAAAATGTGACACGCTGCTTCCAGTTTGTTTTCCTCTTTGCTGTGTTCCCTGTTGTTTTGAGCAGACACTGTCTGTTTGGGTGTTTTTCACCGCTGTTGCTACTTTTCATGTGCTGCCAAACCTGTTGAAAAGACCGGCTTAGACCAATACAAATTTAAATGCTCATCCAGGCTACTGCCGGCTGCTGGTTAATGCTGGTTTGATACCGATCCAGTTGGTAGGCCGTAGTGGTCTTTTGGTTTATGGCATTATAATTTGTAGTTATAATTTGTGTTTGTGTTACACTTAATTAAGGTGTCCCCGATAGAAAGTAATTATACATTAAGGTATTAATAATAATTAACAACATGTTTAGTATTTACTATAGAGTTAAAGTTATAATTGTGGTTTGGTTGGAGTTAGTTGTATGTAATTATTCATAATTTACTGTTGGTACTGCAATAAGTACATATAACAGACTATAAAAAATGTACCAAACTGTAGAAAGTGGCACCAGGCAGAATTTTCAGTCTGACCTTGTTGACCACATGACAAGTTGTGACAACATTACAAATGTAGGCAGGCAGAGAGGAAGACTTTCAAAGTATCATGATGTATTTTGATCTGTTCCTCACAATTACTTATCATATGGCTCTCAGTTAGACTTAATTATAACTAGAGTTTGACAGCCCTATTCATTTTTATTATCGGTCAGCCTGATCTTTCATTATGCATAGCAATGTTAAAACGTCACTCATGCTTTACCATTTACCCTGTTGTCCAGGTGATGTCATAACCAGGCGCCACACGGTGGAAATGTCCAATCATCACAGAGACCTCTTGGCCAAAGCTCTGTACGGTCGACTCTTCAGCTTCCTGGTCAATACTATTAACTTTTACCTACAAGGCCAAGATGAAAGCGTTGGGTAAGAGCGTGCACACATGTACATGCACGCGGCATGCGTGTGAGCGCCGATTTGTGTTTTTATGTGGGTGCGTCTTTTGTGTACAGGAAAGTGTTTCTGCATGAATGGAATGAGTGAATAAAAGAGATTAAGTCTCTGAAAGCGTGTGGAAAGGCTGATTTATGTATTTACTTGGTGTAAATGGTTGAAACATTGTTCCAAAGTTCACAGTCCCATTTCAACGCACATATAATTTCAATGATGCTTGCCAGCCAATGAGCCGCACAGATTATACATCTCAATTCACTGATCTTACTCAGCTGTGACTAGCAGCAACACACACAAGTCCTTCTCAAAGACCTTCTGTGATAACATCAGTCAAAATAAGGATTTACAAAGTTTTTTTGAATAGTTTACATAGCATGTGAGGCTCCTGCGTTTGAATTTTAAGTGACATAGACAGTAGCGCAGCAGCAGAACATTGTGAACAGACCACTGCAGTCCTGCAGGAATATGCAAATATTTTCAAGAAACTCGAAGTATGTGAGAATTTACATACAGATAAGTCACAATGACTCATCGTTTCACATGTTCTCACGATTCATGAATGCAGGAACACTGTAAACAGGGTCCAGGGTCCAACATTGTTTTTACCTTGCTTTCTAAGAAAGAGAGATTTAGAAAATGAAGCAGCCATAAATATTTCTTGGTGACGAGCAGTGCATTTTGAATAGATTCATTAAAAATGTAAACATGTTTTCTTATAATATTTAGCTTTATGGCGTTGCATAGTGACAAACGGTCTACATTTTTTAGCAATCTTTATTCTTTAGCATTTTTGGTACAGTAGAAAGTCTTTCAATTTAAAAAATACAAAGTTCTGCTTACCAGAAATTGGTTCTGTTGCTTGCCAGAACCAATTTTTACTTTTATTTGGCACCTTACAAGTGTAACTCAACCCATTCTGTATAGGTTGAAATAAGGGTGCTAAGGAAATTACTACACACCCACGCAAACGTAACTGTAGTTGTAATCTATTTACACAAGGTTTAGCATGGTAAACAGATGAAGGTGTCGCACATGAATGGCTTTGTATGAGGACAGTCTGATGTGCGATCAATACGTGGGCAAAACAGGCTGAACCCGGTTTGGCCTGGTCAGCATTTCAGTGGGAACCGCTTTGGATTAGGCTAATGATTATGGATGTGTACATGTGAATGTTCATTCGGGGTCAGTCAGGGCGTGAACGCTGCCCTCACCAACACAGTGGACAGACTTACTGTGCTATTTACACTTATTTACATACTATATTTGTAAATAAGTGTAATGTATTTGTATTATATTATTGCTGGTCTACTCATTTGACTGAGCTTTTGTGTAACCTAAGCAGTACTAAGATTATATAACCAATTTTTTACATAATCTTACATAAAACAACCCCTGCCAAGTCAATTTCAAACCATTTCAGTTAAAAAGAAAGAGTTCTCATAGCTAATTGGTTCATGCTGGCAAACCTGCATATTTGAAGACAAAACGCAGTTTTGACCCCCCGGTGTACTTAAAACCAAGTGCTGTGTCCAAACCCAATATGATTCTGAACACACTGCATTTAATATAGTGTGCATTAAACTGATGGATTAGATACATGCAAGGAAATGCATCAGATGGACACTTTGGTATCTCGGCAGACACAGTAGGTCACCTAAGTCACCCTCTATTTTATAAAAACTGCGTATTTGGACATGATACTTATTTGATGTTCTGCTGCTTGCAGACTGTGTAGTAGGGAAGTGGACAAAGTCTGCTGCGATAAAGGTCATGCAACGTGACGCCGGACACTTCCAGTACTGACAGAGTGTAACATTAAATTAACATTAAATTCTCTGGACACAACCTTTAATACTTGGAAAATACATGTCCGAGATGCTGTTTTTTTTTTTTTTACTTGGCAGTGACCTTTAACTGTTTTCTTAGAATTTGAATATGTTTCATTGAAGATAGAGTTTAAATGCGTCTCTCAACCAAAGGCAAATTGCAGCCTTCAGATTTCCAGTTAGAAACTGTATATTTTTTCAGTAAAATTATGAAACCTTTTTTCTGTCCGTTTCAACAGAGATCCTGCACTCGAGATAAGCATTGTGGACATCTTTGGCTTTGAGGAATTCCAGAGGAATTGTTATGAACAGGTAAGAGGAGTCCATGCAGCCTGACATACAGTTATGGTAATTGTGATTTAAGGTTATGACGGTGATTTATGTGCTTTTAGTGACAGCCGATTATAGCACATTTGTGTACCCTGCAGAAAGGGTTTTAAAGGGTTTTCCTAAAAATAGTGTAGGCAATTTCAAAGAGGCTAGCAATAGCAAGAGCACTCACCAACATATGAAAGCATGCACAGTTTGACAAACAGGTGAAACATCCAATCATTGCATTTGGACCAAATGCAATGATTGGACAAAAATGCTCTTTGCATAGTAATTGCTATTAGGACATGAAAAAACATTCAACCAGCATAAAAATCTAAAATAAAATTAAAATAAATTGACATCAGATAAAGTTTGTGGCCCTGATCCCTGTCCTAAATACTCCATCCCAGTTCTTTCAGCCAGCTCTAAAGAACACAAACTGCTTTTAAGCTGTTTTTATTCTGAAGTCTAGTTCTCCCAGGGACTCTGCTGCACTGCACTGGGTTTGATGTGGGGCTTCCGCAGAGCTGCACCTAAGACCAATGGGAACTCGGGCGTTGTGCCTGTGGTCCTGGTTTCCCATGCAGTGGAACACACTGATCTATCCTGCAGAAATCTGTTGGTATAGGGCTGCTTTCATGTTTTTTTGGGCTTCTCCTCAGAGAGGATGTTCTTCTGTCAGTTGTGTCCACTGTAAGGGATGGGAGAGTGTTTTAGTTCTGTTTATAAGTACTTCATCTGACGGTCTTTCAAGTTAAACTACTGCCCACAGGGGTGAAAGGTCAAACTTATTTGTCTGTGGATGCAATTTAGCTTATTGCAAAACCATTGGTGCATTTGTAATGGCTGTAATTCATAGTGCCATGTAATTTTGAACAGAAGCCACAGCTGGAGTCATACCCAGACACATAGCTAAGTGTGGTGTACATATTTTATATACATTTCATTGTTTCATAATCTAAAGTGTGGCGTGACATACAGCAACTGCTGTCAGAGCTCAGAGTTGTTTTTTTTTTGGGCTTTTGAGAGAGACGAATGTGCGTCTGAAGGCTAAGGTGCCACATGTGCACATCGCCACCACCCCCTACCCAGAATTCTCAGTAGCCTCATCTGCTGTGAGCTGTTTTTGTGCTGAAGTTGATGTGTGAGACAGAGGGGGTGTTTTCTCCTCAGCTGAACCCTTGGCATCAGACACAATGGAGACTTTGTGAACAGTTGGGTTTGGCCTGGATTTGGCACCAAGCAATGCCTTTGTTGACTCAGACTCTATAGGGATTGTGTATGAGGTAAATTAAGGTCGTTGTGATGTAATGGTCAACATATATCAGCTCCTGTCTGAGCCGGTTGTCTCCCTCCAGCTGCTAAACCAGTTGACTGACCCCTCCATGTAGAGGGAACTGCTTGGAAACTAATAGTCTTCCACTTACAATGGGTCCCATTCACTAATACTTGTGTGGAAGTATTCTTAGTTTAATTCCCAAGCAGTGAATATGAATATACATTTTTTTGTTTCCTTTATGCCATTGTTAATAAATCCAAACCGCCCCTATATATGGGTTATATCCACCCAAAAAAGTCATTATTTAGTCTAGACAAAGGTCAGTGTTTGTGTATGTTTTTAGACCTGTGTAGTACCTAATATTAATCCTGACAGCTGTTTAAAGGTAGGCATGTGTTTTGGGCATGTGTGTGTCATTATGGCTCTTTCCTAACAGTGTTGGACAAGGAGGTATAAATCAGTGTGCGCAGGAGGGGATAAGTGCTTACCCACAATCCCCTGGGGGATTCCCCTCTGGCATTGTGTGCGGAGGTTGGGGAATGCTTATAAAACAGGTAGATGTCAATGGCTCATCTCCTAAATGCTATGTGCCATTAATCCACACATGGAAAGAAGAGATTTACGGTCTTGACCTTTCAAGGTCACAGGAAAGAGAGGGAACACAAATGAGGTTAGAGTGACAGTGATTAAGGATAGCGAACCAGATATTTTATATCCGCCAGGGATGCACCAATAATAGTATCGGTATTAATATCAGGTCTGTTATAGTGTTCATGTGCTCATTAAAGGAAAAGATGGGAATTTGTAATTCATTTATCCATGGATGAACCTTTAATTCCTGGCACCCCAGCTTCACCATTTTGGAGTTCTGTCTTTTCTCTTCCAGCTCCTCATCCAGGTCCGATCTCCTTCCGTGATGTTTGTTGAACTTGGTCAGGCAACCCGATGACATCCGTTGCTCTGTGAAGCGCTGTGAAACTTCATGATGAGAGGTTAATGAGGCGCACCCGGTCTCCTAAGATGATTGTTTTCTTTCTTCTCCATCGCTTGCGCCAATCTCGTCTGTACTTTATCCAGTGAACGTGGCCACATAAAACTTGGAAGATGTTGTGTTGATACAACCGTGCCGTATACGTCCCTCAGATGGACTTTTGGTCAGCAGAATCAAAACATCTCTTGCTATATGACCTAATCCTGTTCTCAAATCAACAGCAAGATGCTTTGAAATCGAAGAATTATTTTAGAGAAAAGCCACCTGCTAGTCTTCCCTCATTGGTAACTGAACCTTTACACGGTTTCTGAGAAAATGGTGGTTCTAAGAATGTTGTATATATACCTTATATGGAACCTAACTAGGGTTCCTACCTCATGCTGTGGCTTTTGTTAGGGTTCCTTTGGTTTGGTCTCAGTGGGATTACAGTAATGACAAGATTTAAATCAGTGAATAATTCACAATGATGAATGTCCAGTAACTGGGTGGTTAAGATGAATTCCAGGAACAAACATGTTTTCTGAAGCGTGTTGAGTGGAACTATGGGTAAGTATATTGAGTGTTAGGGGTTAATGTGGAAAGCTTATTATACACATGTTCATTAAAAGCTTTAACGAATAGGTAATTAACGCACATGCCAGCTCTTTATTTCACTGCACACAGTGTTCACTTGCAGATAAAGCCACAGACGGACATTTTACTTGTCCTGCAGCTATTGTTTGGAAGGCTAAATATATACGAGTTTAATGTCATGGTTGAGGTCTGGGTAAAACAAACACTTGCTCTCAATGGCCAGACAATTTAGCCATACGCTGCTTAACATGATTCACTCGGTCCTTAGTATGTAAATTGTTTTCAATATGCCCTTTATATAAGACCCTAATGATCAGATACAAATTTTTCTGTGGAGTTTTAGAAGAGATCTCAATCATGTCTCAAAATGTGCTCATTTTTATAATATATAATACTGTGCCTTTAAAAATGATTTCTTATCAAATTCTTTACCAAAATCACCAAAAACTGTATTGTGGTTGTTGGTCCAGACACCAATGATTTTAAGATTCCACATTTTTCTCAGTCTATCCTTATCCTCTGGTTTTAAGAAACATGACTTGTTTGGCAATAGGCTTAGGGCTACGATTCTTTAATAAAATATTAAAGTAGAGACGCAGACCCACAAACAGGCTCTGTTTATGTGTCGTCATATGCGTCAACAAAGTCTCTGGAGCCTGAGAAGTGAGCCGAGGTTTAACATAGTTGTGTGTTTATCTCTGTAGTTGTGCATTAACATGGTGAATGAACGGATCAGGCAGCACACCGCCGAGGTGCTCTTCCAATACGAACAGCAGGAATGCCTGCAGGAGGGGGTTGCCATGGAGACGATACGCTCCCTTGGCAACCAGCCAGCGGTACTGGACTTCTTCTTCCAGGTACGGAGTCGTAGAGGATTTCCGAGAGGTGGGGGCGGGGAGGGGGGGGCATGGGAAAACTTCAAAGGTAGAAAGCTTTTCCCATTCGGAGGCTGTTGATCCTTTATAAAGACCCCCGCTGTTGCCTCTTAAACGCTAGTGCTAGAGTCTCTTCAATTTAATGACTAAATAATAAATGTGCCCACTGACTCTTTTACAAAGGCAGGCTAACAAACCCTTTCACACAGACATGAATTGAATTTGAATTCCCCTAGGTGTCCCAGCGATGTGATGTGGTTTATCTTTTAGACCGTGACTATTAGCCATTTGTCATGATGTGACCATGATGTGAGTCATCAAATGACTCTCCTTTGGCAAAAACAAGGTGACACAGCGTTTGACTCACAGCCACGTTTTCTCCCCACACACATCAGTTGTTTTTTTTTCATTCTTTTTTTATGTAAGCCTGATTTCTGGTTTCACATATGACTGACAGCAACACCAAATCTCCTGTATACTATATCTTGAAGGATTTAAAATAGCAAAAATGTCCCATACAATAAAATGTGTCTCAGTGTTTTAGTTTTTATTTGGGTTTGGTTTTTATACCTATAGTGAAACTAGTCTAATATTTAAAAATTATTTAAACAAATTATTTTGATTTAGGGTATTTTAAGGTCATAAAATAATAACTAAAAGTTATATTATATGTAAGAGTTGTGCTATCATACTTGAACAGCAGTTTTAACACTATATAGCATGATTTCATGGCTGCCTGAAATTCCTCTCACTTATTGGTCAGTTACAGCATTCAGTGTTTTCACATGATGACACTAAACTGTATATCTGACCGGTTGTTTCATACAAACAATCTTAGCTGTTTAATGTCTCTCATTGTTTTTTAATAATATAAAAAAATCAATTATAATTATATCGGTGTTTCTTTTTGGTGGTACATTTCCCTAGCTGTGTGTGTTTCAGAAGCCTCAGGGTGTTCTGTGCATCATTGATGAAGAGAGTCAGTCCCTCCGGCCATGTGAACTCAACCTGTATAAGCGACTGCAGATTCAGCTGGATTCATCCTGCAGTGACTCTGTTTCCCTCACAACCAAGGACGGCAACGGGAACCCCCCACCCAAAGACCAGGGGCCATCATTTACAGTCACTCACTACGCCGGCAAGGTGGGTTTTCGGGAAGCTACGTGCTCAGACATGGTCACGCCGAGTTCTCGGCCCTGTGCTCAGCCGGGGTCCTTTAGTTCACACACAAACACCAGCACATAGTCAGAGGCTTCTGAGAGTCAACACACTACGTCATGCTGAGAGAGGGGGGCTATTATTAGCGCTCGGCTCATGTGTTTGTGTGTTCTTTATTGCAGATGACCTATGACCTGACTGGCTCGTTGGAGAGGAACAGGGATGTTCTGCCCCAAAACATCCTGTTTGTCATGAAATGTAAGAATTACGTTTTGTTGACACTTACCGCTTACAAATGATCACCATGGTAACCATAATTCCACCAAAATCCCATAGTCACTGTAATTACTGTTGACTGTTTATTAGTATATTTAACTATATCAATACTATTATTACTGTAAGTAAACCAAGCTCCAAAATATATTATTTGACCCAATATATGCTTCTTTTATGCTTTTTGCCACACTGACACACTTTTGGCTACAATTTGACTGAGTTTTTGAGATTTGTTTGTTATGTGTGTTACTCCCACTCAGCCTCTTTCAATCTCCCTCCAGCTCCATCTGTCTAACAAACAAACTCTAGAGTTTCTGATTGCATGTTAAATGAACTGTCACTGCGATACTAGGGGCTGATTGATGGAGGCTGTCTGGTTAAAGAGTAAGATTCATTCTCAACTACGTTTACTCCGTGTTAATGAGCGTGACTCTAAAGGTTGTGTGTTTTTTCTAATTAGCATAAACATTCTAGCATCCGTAATGATCTGGCAAATGCAGTTATGGAAGCTACTTCAAAACTGTAGCTTGCCAGTTTTTTTTTTTTTAGTTACAGTGAAGTTACTCTTTAAGTTAACGTGAACCTGTGGTTCCAACCGACTTTTAAAACTTAGGTTAAAACAGAGAAATGAAGGCATGGCTTGTAATTTTCATTGGGAATTGATTGGCTATAAAAAAGTGGGCGTTTTAAAGCTTGCAACTGACTGATCATTGTTGGGGGAGTGGTTAACGGTTCTTGCCCCGCCCAAGCCGTCAGTCTAAAGTCATTACATACGTTTTTAATAATTTCAATCAATTTAACTTGCTTTGATTTGAAAATGTAGCGAAGAAAAAGAGTATTTTACAATTTTGATTCAAGACACGCTTTAGTAATGCGTTTATGTGAACTGTATGAACAGATGGAATCATTATACGCTGTATAACAGAGGACAGAAGAACGCATTTGAATATTGCTGCAGGTGCAAAAAAGTGACAAAATTCACAGCTGTTTTATAGGTTTTCCTGTAGCACAGTTGGTAGATCATTGTGTTAAAGCGCATAGATCGTGTGAACACACATACTGATAAAATGTGTAACTTGACTGCATTGTCAGTCGCTTTAGATTGAACTGTCTGCTTAAATGTAGCTATTTTGTTGCATTTTGTAATGTTTCAAAGCTACCAGGACTGAGTTGCATTTATTGCATTTTCTTTTTGTTAATTACTTCCCATTGCTGTAGCTGCATGTATAGTTTGTCTCAGACATGTTGTGCTATTTGAACATGTGTGACCTTCACGGTTGTCCTTGCTAACACATGTTTGTGTACATGTCCAGCCTTACTCCACTCAGCTCCCTTGTCAAGCAGGTCAGAGGTCAACGTGAGGCATGTGGCTTGTGCACGCAACGCGTTTTGAATGGACGCTGTTATTTTGTGCGGGTTCGGGGGGGGTTGGTTTAAATGAGGGAAAACAATCAACTCTGGCGCCTGCCATAATTAAGCTCTAAATGTGTGTAACCTTGTGTTTATTTTCTCTGTCTTCCCCC
>JBAJNP010008270.1:0-20622 GCA_036877545.1 Yasuhikotakia modesta | reverse complement strand
AACAATGAGAGATTACTGCTCAGGAAATATTTAAGGGTCTGTTTATCACATTGCATTTATTGGTTCTTTGCTGTCCTGTCTTGCTGACTAAAGTGATGGTGCGACAGACTTCAGATCTATGAAAGCACTGAAGCATCAAGCAGAACAGTCCACAAAGTATGTGAGGCGACTGATAGCAGTGATGGAACAGGAGCTTGTGGATGAGAGACTGCCTGATTTATTTTACCTTTCCAATGCCCACAAAGAGATCAGAGAACTGACACCCCTTCTGACCCCCACCCAGACCCCCATTTGCGGCTGGCGGCTGCAACCTGACCCTGTGGCCTTTGGCAACTTTACCTCTTTGAAAAGCTTCTAGACAGTAGCCTAAAATATAGTAGCCAGTATATTCAAATGTCTATTCAAAACTAATGTCTCTACCACAAACTAAAACATGGTGCCATAATCATCACTGACTTACAGTTACCATTATCTGTGGCGTAATGCATCCCAAAGACTGGAGACGAGGTCCTAATACCTCAAGAAAAGTAACATGGTTTTACTACAGTTTAAACCAAAACGCTATGGTAACCACAGGTTAAGCATGCAACCGTAGTTTAACCTTGGTAATGTAGTGAAACTATGGTTACAGAAATGGCAATCAATGCAACAAAAACCATGGTTCCTACACTCTGTCTATAATAAAACCATAGTTAATTTTACATAAGGGGTCTTAAATCAGTGAGATTCATGAACCTTTACCTGTTTTCCTTTACAATTGTATACAATGCTATTTTATTTACTTGTCTATATTTTGCATCAAACTACTTTTGCTATTTATATTACTACTAAAGTATCCATAGCTTGATTAATTTGTTTTGTTGTTTATAGTTGTTTAAGTTCTGGCATCTGTTTGATGAATTTTAAAATTATTTGTTAATTGTTTACGTAAATGTGGGCTTTATCGACGGTTTGGACCACTGTGATTTTAGACTGTCTTTACTTTAATAAATGTAATTAAAACACCAGGGAAGTTTCTCTCTGTCATTGTCATTGTGTCTTACAACATCACACAAACACAGAGTCCAAAGTCTCAAATTCCTTTGAACCTGAGACACCAAATGTGACTGATCTTACTTCACAAAACACACACACACACACACACTGTCAATTTACTCTCTCATGACACTCTAGAGAAGCTGTCCAACCCTGGGCCCCTGAGACCACCAGCCATTTTGAAAGAGGACACCACAGAGGGCAGAACAGAGAGTATCCTGGCATTCTTCTAGTGTCTGTGTGAGAGAGTGGAGGTGGGGGAGGATTTATGTGTGTGACATTGAGAGCTCATTGGTAACAGGTATCAAGGGGGATGCAGAACGCGAGATTGAGAGAGATGGATAGATTATGTGCTTTAGTAAGGGAATGAGCGGAATGCTAGTTTCTGTCACTTCCCTAAATTCTGCAGGCCTGACATTGTGAGGGTGATCCAAATCGCTCTGGCCCTCAACAGCTGGTGGGGGAGTGTGTGTGTGTGTGTTGTTTTGAGTCTCCTCTTCTGAGACTGAGCATTTAATTATATAAATCAACATACATTTATCATTTCATTAAAATGCAGTGCATTACTGGCTTCTTGAAGGGTTAAAAAGGGTGAAATGAAACAGTCTCGTGCTGCCTTGTGTCTTTATATTTATGTAGATATAGTTTATAGCCACATGCATTATTATAAAACATTTTAAGACCAAGGCATTGTCTATAGCACAACAAACAATACAGCACAAAAACAATGTTATGCAGAAGCAATGGTTCATGAAATGGTTTCTTGCTGTCTGTCAGCAGGCAAATGTTACCTAATGCCTGGTGCAGATCCATATTAAACATAATTAAACTGATTATATTCAAAACACTCTAAAGACAACAGATTTTCAATCTTAGTGTGAATGAGCTTCACTCCAAATTCCAATTACATTTTCTGCCTTGATTTTACAGTCACACCTATCTTCTCAATCCCATATCCTTAACACTGAATTCCACACAGGATCAGGCCTGCTTTTCATGCTTTGCTGTGTCAAAAATAAATAAAGAGGGGAGAAGGAACCAGAGTGGAAATTTTGCTGTAGAAGAGATCTGTTGAGAAATGTATTCTCAACCACCGTAACAGAGGGCCTTATCTTCAGGAGGAAAAGGAAGGAGAGAGAGAGGGACAAAGCCGGCGCAAGAAGTGGAAACAAATGAAACAATGTGCAAAGGTCATTGCAACTTTACGGGGGACTGGAGGTTGCCAGGGAAACACCAAAGCTAGGCCAGCAGGAGAGAAGTATGAAAGGAGGGAATGAAAAACAAGAAGAAAGGAGAAGTGATCAGCTTGCCGTAAGCCACACCACCAGTTAAGCCAGTAAAAATGTATTAAATTTAAAAATTGTTTTAGTGGTGTATGGGTAAACTGAGCCCTGCCCAAGGACAAATCGTCAGCGTTTTTGCATTGGGGTAAAAAATGTCTATTTTTAATGGCATTATTATTCACATTCACAAATTTCACATTAAAAATTAAGTTAATGTAACTTTATTAAACCATTAGAACTCATTTAATCAGTTACTTTAACTGTGAAATGAGAAGGGGAAGAAAACCAAACAGTTGGATTTAGGATTTGGGTCAAAGTCTTCAACCATTAAATGTGTGTGTGTGTGTGTGTGTGTGTGTGTGTGTGTGTGTGTGTGTTAAAAAGCCGTAGTTAATCATATGCAAAGTCAAACCAGGCCATGCACTATTGTTCTATCGGAGCAAAGAGGACAAAAGAATAAGCTGAGTGTTTACTTCTGTCAACTTCTGTTCCAAGACACAAAAGTTTCTAATTCTCATTCTCATTCTTCCTTACACACATTTTGTCTCTGAACACACCCCTCTCACAGTTTCATGCCTGAGGTATTAAGTGTTATTTATTTTCCCTGAACTTACACATAACCTCTTGCAAATTCAACAGATCTGAACACACACACACACATACTTATGCTCATACATGATGCCTTTGGTCATTACACATTGAGAGACAATTTTGACACGCTAGGTAGACTTTCTCAGTCCACAGTTACCCCCAGAGTTACTGAAGGACTGCCAACAAGTTTCCAATTTCCCATCTTCTTCCAATGGATGGGCAAGTAGCAACACATAACTGTGGAATAGCTCTTTCTTTGGCTCACCCACCCACTTCTACCTGTCCTGTTTACCTTTAATATTGCTTAACACTTACCCTGGTTTTCCATTTCAAGTGTTTGTGCATTTGCAGAATCCCACACAGTACTCAAATGTTCAAAACCTGAAGACATTTCTGCTCTTCCTTCTTATTTAAAGTCTTTGCTTCAGAGAACTCACATTTTAGTCTGTTAACAGTAGTCTTTACTGTCTTGCCTAAGGATGTAATTGTATATTTGCTTCAGTCATACCCTATAATAATGTAATCTTTTAAGACAGAGTCTTTGCATCAAGACCCCATGACATCACCTCTGACACGACGTAGACATGCCAACGTAACTTTTAGTAGACAGACTCCTAGAAAGAAAGTCCAGTTAATACCTGGATAACAGCAAACACTGGAAGGGTTTAACAAGGTAAATCTTGTTGTTTCTTTTCCAGCAATATTAAATTCCATAGTCCCCAAATTTCTCCGTTCCGGTAACACTGCACAGAAAGTCTCTCAGAGGTGCGCATCAGGTATCACTTACACCGGCTCTGCCAGGTCACGGGTTCCTGCCTATGCTCGTTGCGGATTGGTCAATTGCCTCATGAAATATTTAAGCAGGCACCTGATTGAGGCCTGTCATTGGATGCTACTGGTGCCGCTATGTAAATGAGCACCTGGTAGTGTTTGCAAGCCCTGCGGGGAGAGAAAGAGGGTCGACAGCGCACATGAGCGCAAGCAGAGAGAAGCACTGATTGAGAAATCAAGGCGTCCATGTAATTTGCGCTCAGTTTTCTTCGTAATAGAGCAGCAGGATCTAATAGTTTATTCCTACAATCGGGAGCGGGACGTACAACTTATCTTCTTTAGAAAACTTTTCATCGCTTTGAATCAGTTCGTTGTCGCTTTCGTGACTGTTAGCACCAAGTCTTAAGGCTTGTATTGGACTGTTTTAATTTAAAACAACCGGACAAAATTAACAACTCGAAATAAAAAGACCATGCAACACATTTGAAGGCGTTTTCGCGTGTCGACACTTCAAGCTTTCTTCCAGCTCTCTAGGTAAGATTATTTTTTTATTTTCTACAGGTTGCATAGATATACTATATGTGAAGCAAGCTGTCAGTACGTTACTTTTGGTCATGGATTATCAGATTGCGATCGTCCGTGTTGTTTAGTCTACTACGTGTTGTTGACTTTATAGTTGTTGTAGATAATATCGTGGTGCAAGTAAACTTAAGCCTGTGTCTCGTGCATGGCGGCTGAGAGTCTCTGTGTGTATGAGGAAGGTTTGGACGTCTGCCAGTGCACCGGGAATGCGTTTGGTCTGGTGCGGGGTAGTGTTGTTTGTTTGTATGTTCATGCTTGGGTTGTTATTTACAACCGTTCGGTGAAATTTCAGATTTCTTGGTTTAAAATTTAAAGCCCAATTGAATTACAGTTTATAAGAGAAAATGGTGCAGAACCGCTTTAAGTCTGCTGTGGGTCGGTCTGGTGGTATATTTACCCACCTGTGGCCGTGGCATTAAGCGTCAGTTAGTATTTATGGGCTACCGCAATGCCACTTAAATGTATTTGCATTGCGGTCTCGAAAACACGCTAGACTGGCGAGCCACGACGTGAAAACTCTGAGATGTATGCAAATATATTATCGTTTAGGTTATTATAAACTCATTTGTGAATGTTGGTGGTGTTTGATTTACCGCATACACACAATGGTCTACCCACATTGAGTCATTGAGCGATTTTGAATGGGTGAGAATGTAGCGCACAGGTAACGAATCAGGCGAGTAACGGGAGATTAAACTGTTTCAAAGACAACACAGTAGCACTGCAAAGAAATTAACTGGCACTGAGATGCAATGCTGATGTCTGTACACTACGGGAATTGATCTCCATAAAACGTAGATTTTAACTATTTGTGACGACTAGGGGTTGCGCATGGGGGGGTTATTAACCCTATGACCTTTCTTCGCAAAAGGTGACCCGATGGACGGGTCAGTCACGAGCGACTTATGTTGTATGACTAGAGACCACTAATCCCCTAAACAAATTCTTACAATTCATTTTCTTGCTATGCATCAAATTTATATGGTAACCATTGTCACTGCCAAAATGCCCTAGCTGCAATATTTGTTGTAATAAAAATAAATTTATTGTTGGTTAAGGCAAAGTTTTTATGTTTTCCCTTCTTGAAAAAGAACTAACTCGGCCTAGAATGGTTTGTTCGTCTTCAACAGGTGGTTTAGTTGGTCAGAAAGTTTGTACCTATCCTGACATTTGAGGAGTATCTAAACCCTTTTAAAACCAGCCAACTGACCAGCCTGAGCAGGTTGGGAAATAATATAAGTGCAGTAAAGAGGCTTAAATTGGTTTAAGCCCTTTGTTTTCACAGCAGTGTTTGTTATAACAAGTACGAACAATCAGATTTTATAATAGGCTCTGGTAGTTGTGGTAAATTTAGTAAGGTGTGTTTCCCAAAATAGGTGTAGGATTTAATTCAGTAAAATGCAGAAGTTGCGCAGAGCACGTTTTGCTATGAAGAGATGCAAATAAATGCACCATGTAGCTGAAAACTCACCCTCCCCCTTTTCTTCCCTTTCTCTCTACTCTTTCTATGGGGGTTGTTTAAGACTTGTGAATAAAGAAACAATGAAAGTGCAGTGAGTTGTGCTGTGTCATTCCAGGAGGTGACCAAGTGTGGTACAGAGAAATATATGTTTCCTAGGGGGTTGAATGCATTGATTTGGCCAGTATGGGCTTTATTATGATTGGGTATGGTTTGTATTGATATTGTGGGTGGAGAACTTTGTGCTGAGCCATTATCCCAGGGTGATTTGTTTTTGTTTGGTGATATAGAATTACATTGTATCGCCCGTGTCCTATATATAATATAAATCAATTTTCTTTGCTTTTACCAGCCTTTCTTTCCTCTCAGTCATTCTCCTTGGCCTTGTATTTATTGAGCGTTTCAGTTGAAGTTTGCAGTGGGTTGTTTTTCACAGGTACTGTTTTGTTTTCATGCTCATATCTCTGTAAACAGCCTGTAATTCTTGGCTAGCATGTGGTTTGTAATGATGGAGAAATTGAAGGAGAATTAAAAGAGAGGGAGAGATGCAGGGGTGGCATACTGATTGGAAATGACCTCTTGAGTTGGAACTAAGATCAGACAGCATTGATTAAATTGCCTTGTAACTCTTTTAGCTCACTCACTCTCTTTCTCTGTCTCTCGCTCGCTCTTTCTCTCGTGGACTCTCACTCGCTCGCTCACTCTCTTTCTCTCGCTCGCTCGCTCACTCTTTTTCTCTCGCTCACTCTTTTTCTCTCGCTCACTCTTTTTCTCTCGCTCACTCTTTTTCTCTCGCTCACTCTTTTTCTCTCGCTCACTCTCTTTCTCTCGCTCACTCTCTTTCTCTCTTTCCTTTTCTCTCTCTCTCTCTCTTGAAGTCTCACTGCTGCAATTCATCCTCCTGGGCAATCTGTCTTACTTCATATAACATTTGTTTTGTCTACTGTCTTCCATCACTTTCTATTCCCATGCTGTCTCAGCTTCACGTTAAAGCAACTTTAAATCACTTATCCATTCATCTCTTCCTCAGTCAGTTCCACATCATTTTATGTTGTTAGTTCCAGGTAATGATCTAATAATTAGATCATCAACAGTTTAATGCTGCATTGATTTTTAAAATAATTCTCACAGAGCGACTTAATATGCTGAAATTATCAAAAACAGCAAGTCAGAACTGGGGCACCTACATGTAACACAAAGCAATGATGGACTCAAAATAAATTTAACACAGTCAAATCTATGTCAGTTTGAAGTCAAGCAAGATAACTGTGATGACTATCAGACATAATCTTTGGTGATCGCAAGACTGTCAGAGTTCACTGCACTGAAGTTTCAGGTAAATATACCTTAACTCATCTGTAAAATGTAAAATTAAATGCTACAAAATGCAATTTCTTCCAGTTATTAGCCAGTGAAATATAATATTACTATTACTGCTCATGGACTTCATGAATTGCAGATTGTCCCTCTGTACTAGCCTGGTCATTGAATGTGGTCTGGTCATTGAATATTATTACATCTTCAGAACTTTGTCATCAGTGCTGATTACTTCAATACTTCATAAATCATTCTTATATATGGGTTATGCTTTCATTAATGACTTCCTTCATGTGGTAACCACAAAGTGAAACATTATAGCCAGTTCTGCTCATATCAGCCAGCTTTAAACAAACTTCTTGTCTCAGAACTGCAAAGAGATGAATAAATGAAACTCAAGTGTATATTCCTATTGATTCACACAAGCAGAAATGACACATTACAGACCTCAAAATGAGCAGGTTGTTTGAAACAGAACAAGACGGATCGATAACAACGGTAGATGTACATTGCTAATGCGGTCTTTCATTTTCTTCTCTAATCAGTACACACTGCATTCGCAGGTGTGTAATGAAATGTAAACATCAGGCTTAAACATTGAGATAATGTTGATTTGCAGTCGGAATGTAAGTAATGACGAAAAAATGAAAAAAGACCTGTGCTGGCATGTTAATGTACTAATTTTGAGCTATAGGCAAAACAAGTGAAAAATGTCTAATTAAATTAGTTTTAGTCTAATTTATAGTTTTTACAAAAACTAAAAATTCCTGCCCTCTTCTTGATAACTGGTTGTTTAGACGGATGTAGCTCATTATTTTCCAGCAAATCATACATAATTTTTTTTTAGTGGGGAATGTAAAAATAACAATTACTAATTTTTGGAAATTTGCTCTGGGTGAGTCATTTTGCATGCACTGGTGATATGCGTATATAACTGTGTATATATCTAAACGTGTGTGTGTGTGTGATAGAAGTATACAATTCTGTCACTTTAAATCTGTGAGACTCATTTTGTTTCAGAAATTCCTTATGGTTTCAAGCAAATGTAGACAAGCTTTTGAAAGTTGTTCTTGAAAACAGAAACATTCAACATCAAAGCTGCAGCTTGTTTTTTCTTCTGCCTGAATCTCGACTGCCAAACACTCTTGAGGGGAAACAAGGTCCTCTCAGCTTTCACTTCTGCTTATTTTAGGTCTTACTGTCTATTGTTTGTGTTAAAGTTTATTAGTAATCCTCCAGATGTTGCATCTACACCCTGTACACCCTTCTGTTTGTTTTGGGTTTTTTTTACCACTTGCAGTATCCTGGTATCTGCGTGGATCAGACAAACAGTGCAGACATATCTCATGCAAACTGATGCTAAGTTTCAGAGGGAGATTTTTGTTAAAGCGCTCAGGTCTTACTGGTGTTATTCTGGGCATAAATCACTGCTTCTCGCAGCGCTGAGCTTTGCATTACGCCTTCCCGTCTGACCGTTCTCTCCATTACTTTCTGTCGGTCTCTCTCTCTTAATCCTGCTATCAAAATGCCCTTTTCACCTCATTTCACCTGTTTTGAATAATTCATACAAAAAATTATTCAAGTTTGTCCATATTGACTCTCGAGTCAGTCCTTTTTTAAAGGCTAATTTAAACAGTGGACCAGTAAAGCTTTTCACCTTTAAGTTTCACTTATGAAAGACCTGTTTAAATTATTTAGTCTTTATTTAAGCCATTTGGAGTATCAGGTCCTTTCAAATTGCATTTCAGATTCATCTTTTTAAAGTAAAAGGTCATTTCAGGTTTAGGTTTAATGTGACTGTTGGATTCTGCCATTCAGTGGAATAAGATACTGCACAGATGAGACGCCCTGATAACTGTCAGATCAACACAGGTAAACACTTTCATCTTTATTTCAAGACTTCACTTCATTTAAGGATGGGAAACCGAATATGGTGTTGTTCTCGGCCTGGGTGTGAATTCAAGGGAAAGTGGATTTGACTTCCTGTTTAAATGACCTGAGAGTACTGTGGGAACTGTCAGCTATGGAGTAAGTGTTTCTAAGTAGAAGAGTTTAGAAGTTTGGTGAGTGTTTTTATGTAGATCAGGTACTGAAAGAGCAGTTCAGATAACAGCAGCGTTGATGATTGGATAATTTGTCTCGCTCCAGACAATTGCAGTAACATTTTCTTCCCTCGTAAAATGACTAAATTTTCCTGCCATTATTCAACCTTCACTGCATTTATTGTTTTCTCTCCGTCTTTTCACCTGTCTCTTTATCTGTTTTTAAATCAGTTCGATTTTGCTCTGTGCCATTTGTCCTCTGTTTGCCCTCTGATTCCTCTCATGTTTATTGAGTAACTAATGCCTATTTCCTCTTCCTGTCTGTCACACATTTTTCGCAAGTTAATGGTCATCTTGGCCGGCTTGCTAAAGTAGCGCCTCATCGGTCCGACTGAGTCACTTTGGCAACTGACGCATACCAGAGTCATGATTTGCCGTGAAATCGTGTGCTGGGGCGTAAACACAACCCTTCGTTCTTTATAAACACTGACACTCTTTGGCCAAATACTTTGATCTAAAGAGTCATGGGTCATATGAACCTGAAGGAACAGGAAAAACATTAAAACAAAGGAAAACATCACAACAATGGGGTTGAGGGTGATGTATCCTCACAGCGGCTGTTACTCACTTCTGCTTCTCACGCTGTTTCAGATTTGGACAGGATGGCTGGAAACTTTTCATCTGCCTGGAAGAGATCAGCAGGACTCACTCATAACAGACTCACAAATGTTTAACAAAGTGAATGGTGATACAATCAGTGTTAAATGGGTAATACTGGGATGTTGTTATGGTGATAAATAACAGCAATGCAGCAACAGTGTTGGACTCAAATGGAACTTGAGGTACCCTGTTAAGTTTTATTGAAAATTTTAATGGATTTGTCAGAGCTATTGCTTAGCGGTTGCTTCATGTACTCGGGGCATTTTGAGCCGTTGTACGCATACAGGAGACCCTTGTTTGAATCCACTCAACGCATTGTTGATTAATTCCATTTTGTTTTTCTCCCCATATTAATTATTTTTCGTCTTTTCTTTTGACTTTTTCATTAAAACATGGAAAAGACATCATCGCCTTAAGAATCTTTCATTTAGTCACAATGCAAATAGACTCAATGGTCCAAAAAATGGGTTTTTTATTTCTATGTGGAAAACATAGTGTCTTGTCTTATATACTTTTCAGGCAGTTTGAGGTAAAAATAAATCACCCAGATCTTTTCTTCACGAGTTCTTCCTGTTTCTGGGAAAGTTGTTTTTTAAGTTTGTGTTGTTCCCAGCTCATGAGGTTTGAAACATGATCATGAAGATGGATGTCAGTGGTGGTGATGGGTTGCATACGTTAATGATGTGATGTATAATGAAATGTTCCTCAGGTTCCCAGAGGTTCTCTCACAGGGTTATGCAGGAGTCACCATAAAGCATTTCTCCTCAATGCATCTCATCACCAGGTGTAATACTAACAACTCTTGAATTCTTGTCTGTGTGTGAATTGGCTTTAGGCAATTAAGTTAGATGTTTTTGTCAGGGTTTTGTTAAATGGAGCTGAGATGATGGAATTTGCTGTGTGAAATTCCCCAGAGCAGAATCACACATCAAACAAATGAAGGAACGGAGTCGTGATTCAGCCTAAACTCAGCTTTGTCATCCTGAGTTATGAGCTTTGTTGTTGCTTTATAAGGAACAAGGGGCTCTGATTGGGGTTTGATGTATGTGAGTGTAACAAGTCCTTAGAGTGTGTTTAAGTTATGTTTAAATGAGAAACATACAGACGTCATTCCAAACTAGTTCCAATATAGGAGTGCAGATGAGATTTAGTCATCCATTCAGGCCTGCAGGGAAACGTTAACCTCATATGACTATATTGAAGATGGCTTACTTTCAAGGACATGATATGGGAGTTTATAGAGAAAATATTATTTTAGACAAAACTAAACAGAGAAATCTGCCTTACCATTTAGTTTACAACAGCTCTAATTTCCTGTGTTTGCTATTATTCTGTTGCCCCCCACATTATATATCCTAGTATTTTGTTTTCTCTCCCAGAAAGTTTGGATTCAGTTAATTGAATTTGCTGTTGGGTTGCCATGGTTACGCAATAAGGTTGCCACTATAGTCCACAGACATGAATGGATTGCCAGTGCCAGTTGTAATCAACCCAAGCTTGTGTTACAATACTGAAATATTTGGCGCTAAGGCCGTTTTTTCTCTCCCTTCCTGTCTGCTTTCCCTTGGTTTTGGAAACACTTGCAGCCTGTGTGTGTTGGTCACCGCCTGTCTGAATTTCAGGACAGCTGTGCTGGCCGCACTCGCTCTCACAGGTTTGCAAAAATCATGGAGCCGACTATCGCGAATTCACAGTGACATACGGTCTGTTAGCTGGTCTTCTACATGCCTGCCTCGTCTGCACCTCTTTTCCACTCTTTTGTGTGCTCTCTTTGTCCTTGTGTCTGCACAGCTGTGCATCAGCTGTCTGTCTCTCTTGCCGACTTCAGATCCAGCACTGTCACTCCGCGAGGGGACAGCTGCCACCTCACACACACACACAGAGACCACCCCCATTCCAAGTCTTCCATACACACATACAAACACAAATCGCATATCACGGAAAAATAAAGAGGGTTCTAATTTCTTTGGCTAATGTGTTTGTACATGTACCTGTTGAAATGGCAGTATGTTGTGTACTTGTATCTGTTCCATCAGACTGGATCTATCAGTTCCTTAGAAATTCTCCTCCTAATAGCTATGGTGGAGGGTTCAAGGCATTTTAAACATTGTTAGTTACTGTATAGAAATTTAATATAAGCTTATGTTTGAGTATAGTTTGATCATCTGTTCTGTTTTGAAAAGTAACTTTCCGAAAAAAATTTTAATTAGTTTCCAGTTGAACCAGAACCACATACTGTGTTCCCAAACAATTAAAAAACAATATATTGTTTCTCTTGCCTTAAATTCATCTTGTAAACCAATTTAGGAAATCTTAATGGTTTGCTCTTTGTTCCCCAGGTATGTCTGTAGAACATAGTCCAACTCTGGACAGGTAACCAGGTGTATCGTTGCCATGGCAACACAGATGCTACGACTGTTGCCTGCCCTCTTCTGTGTCCTCCTCGTTTCCTGGACAACGGCCCAGGAATTGGATTGGCACTTTGACTCTGGTAAGAATGTCATGAACTCGTTGTCATAATTATTATTATTACATCATGATGAGAAAGTGTGAGGAAACACACTTTCAGTTTATTTTATCTGTGGTTTTGTGGTCAGACTGTGTGTTTTTTTTTGTGTGTGTGTGTGTGTCCACACAAAATCCAGCCCTCAGACTTCCTTAATCAGTTTTCAGATCTTTTTTCCTATCCATTTCCTCTCTCACTGTAATTTGTTGAGGTTTCTAATGGGCTTTTAATGTCACATTAATGTTTTAATGTTTTGGGGGCCATTAAAAACTATTTTTATTGAACCAGAGTCTCTAAATGAAAGCTCACAATCTATGTGTTTAGGCTGCAGTGTTTTTATCTCCACAACCATTTGCTAATTGTATATAATGTAATAGGCTGGAACAAATCTGCACGCAAAGCCAGAGGAGACAGAAGAGACCAAAAAATAGAGAGTGTGCATTTGTTTTAATTTAGCAAAAATTGTGTTTTTCCTGAAGATGTAGAAATAATTGGAGGTGTGAGTAGACCAGAAGCAGAAAACGTCTGTATTTATGTCACTGAGGCCCTTCAGTGTCAACTAAAAGACGTGTTTATAATACAGTATGACTGTACAGCCCGGCTCTCGTCTGTTCTGCATTAGCTGGAGATAGACAGAAAAGGAGGTTGGGAGGGCAAGAGAGTTATGGAGTCATGAAGAGAGAAAGAGAGAGAGTTTGGAAGAGAGAGTGCATTTTATTGGCAACAGAATGATGATGTAATGAAACAGGCACCTGTCCACAGTGTGACTCTGTATTTGTGTATGAGGGGCTTGCTGGCTAGGCTGGGCTTGTTTTCCAGCCTTAGCATTCTTATCTCATGACTCACAGCAACCGAGTACATCCCCCAAAACCTCACCCATCACCCCAGCTTAAACACACACACACGCACATTGACAGACACACACACCCTCAGACACCCAAGCAGAACTAATATATGATCGGTGCAAATGATTGAAGACTTTTTTTCTGCCAGAATTATTCTCTGCTGTCCTGATTTTTTTCCTCTGTATTTCACATCTGTCTTTCACTCCTTCACTCTCTGTTTTCTTTTGTTGCAATACACCTGTGAGGTTTGGCCAAAGCAAACACCTGTATTTACATGACTGTCTGCAGAAGTGATACCTTTATGGAAATATCATAAATAATATCCAACATTTCTCATGTTTCCTCATTTAGTCTCTTCTTGGCCATGTTTGAGTTTTAATATACACAACAAGCAAGATATTTACTGTTGTTTTCAAATGATGACAGAATTCATATTTTTTGCATGGTTGCTGACTCATAGATTTTACTCATCCATTTAATTCAGACTCGGAAATGATAAAAAAATAAGATTTCTCAACTCAATTCTTAGAGGTTGCGCTTGTCAGAATTAACGTGACAGCATCCTGATATGATGTATGCGTCTCATAAGTTTTGGTTGGAGGCAGAGCCTGTGTGACGTATTTTCTCTGTAACTCACAGCGAAATGTCGATATGCCCTGGGGATGGAGGATGGCACCATACCCGACTCTGACATCACCGCATCCAGCGCTTGGTCCGACTCCACTGAGGCCAAACATGGCAGGTGAGAGTGCAAGCTAGCTTTCCAAAGGTCTTTCGCTTGCTGTGTGTACTGATAATAATAATACAAATTTCAGTCCCATTTTCTGTTTGTGTCATTTGTGACTGAGTGTTTGTGTTGGTGGTCTCTGTTGGTCTCATGAGGGGACGTGATTAGGTTACAGAGATGTCAGTAATGGAGCGTATCCTGATATAGAGCATTAGGTAATGACATTACAGCAGAGTCTGTCTGGCCTAGACTCACATGCTGCTGAATTCAGGCCAATACCACACACACACACACCACACACACAGTAGCAGACACAACAGACATGCAACACATAGGACCACACAAAACACGCACATTGACAGTTAAGCAGAGTTTGGTGTCGACATTCTGCCTTGAACTGGCTTGAAAGATCTGTGTGTGTCAGTGTGTCTGTGTGTGTCAGTGTGTCAGTGTGTGTCAGTGTGTGCCTGTGTGTCTGTGTGTGCGTGCAAGTGTTTGTTATTTGGCAACACACAAATCATGAGGCTGTTATTAAATCCACATTCTGTTTGAAACAGCAGGGAGAGTGTGAACTTGGGGAGAGGAGCTTGCAGATGAAGGTAGATATGGGCCTTTCACAGAGAGGAGAGGGGAGGAGGTGGAGAGAAATGATGGGGTGCTGAGATGTGTTGCAATGGGCTTTATGGTCATGATACAGTGATTTTAGGTGTGCGTGTATATGTTGGTTCTCTGTATGTTGGTGATATCACTGCAGAACAGCTGCATGACAGCAGAGAAAGACCAGGAGATATAGCCAGTGAAGGGGCTGCAACTAACAACTGTTTTAATAATCTGCCATTAATTAATTAGTTGGTCACATTTTAAAGTCAGGCTGTTTGTTTTTGGTCAATGCTCTCAATGTGCAAGAATGCCTATATGATAAAGTATAATAAAGATTTTGCTTTGTGCAAAAATATGAAAGTTGCAAAGTAAAGTGTAAAAGTGTAAAGTGTTGTGGATGCAGCAGGACAGTTTATATAAAGTAGAATAATTTTATGTATGTAAGTGTAAGGAACCCCACAAAATGGTGTCTCTTAAGTGTTGCAGAGGTGCAGTGTGAGGTGATTACTGGAAGGAGAACTTCTGAGAAGTTTTACACAGAAGCTCTGTATATTAAGAAGATTAGAAAGCTTTGATCAAATGTTGAGCTGTGTGATGCTGCTTTTTTATTTATTCCTTTTAATGTTGCATTTCACTGGAGGTTTTGTTATAGGTCAGGTTTTATTGACCGTTCAAGTCTTTTTGTTTGATTAGCGTAAAAGGCGGCCGTGAAATCTGTGTGTGTGGACCTACATACTGATTTTCTGTCTTTTGTTACATGTATCTGCAACCACTTCACTCTTGCATTTGATGTGAATGCAGTCCATAAGTTACCTGCTGTTATTTATCTATATTTTGTAGTCATAAATAGCCTCCTGTGATCATGTGATTTCACAATATTGAAAGCATCTTTTAAATGTTCCACATTTTAAAACATCATGATTCTGTGTGAAAGCAGCCTAATGAAGAGAAAGAATTGAATTAAAAATGAATTGAATTCAGTTTTTATCTGAATACACATTAAGTGTGAAATTGGCGCATATAATTCTCTTCTGTGGGATCTCTTGAGTTCTGCATGACTTGCTTATATTTTAATGTTATTCATGAGTGTCTGTGGTTCAGGTGAGGTTGCTGGAATGAAGGTGACAGCCGTGTAGTTTTTTCTTTATGCGAATCACCCACAGACAGTTTATGGTGCATCTAATGCGTATGGTATGTAAAAATATAAAATTTCAATCTGATTGATCTGAAGGTTTCAATCTGATTGTCTACAGTTTCCAACTGCTAGTGTATCAGCCTGAGGTTTTTATCAGTCAAGAAAAACCTAAATCATGTTTATTTATATGGTAACAGGCTGATACAATGCACGCAGGTGGGTGGATTTACAGGTCAAACTCCACCAGGGATAATGAAACAGATTTAGCATAATTATGATGCTGCATCGCACTGTTTAAAATGGTTAAATTTGCTGTTTTGCATTGTATACATTAGTGAGCACTTAAAAATTTTAAAGTCTGCTAAAAAGATGAAAACAAGCTGCAATAACAGCTTGAATATAAAATTACAGTTAATCATTAGTGTAGATTATCTGAGAGCACAAAGCTGGAGATGTGTGAGGATTCCATTAAACATCTGAGAGACTGTGAAGTGTGTCTCTTAGACCAGACTGAGACATTTCTAATCCACCCTTCACTTCATACCATCACCTCAGTTTCTGGATCTGAACTGTCATGATGAAGTCTCAGTAAGGTGACAGTACACACACAAACTGCTCTGAAATATATTGCAGATTTATTTCTCTGTAGGGTCTTTTACTGATGGTGAGTCAGTAAACAGCTTGGCCTACTGTGTGAATGTGTTAAACAGCTTAAACCATCACATAAACATTTTATCATCAAATACCAGAGAATGTGTACGTGTTAGAAGCATACGAGAAAGTGGAACCAGATGAACTGAAGTGTTCACACACACCTAACCCACATTTTAAGCTAACAGAAAACAATTGCATTTTTACAATTAGAATAACCTGAGTTACCATATTTTTAGTGTCTTTACAAATAAGGATGTCCCTCATAGGAGGTTGTGCTGAATTTTGGGGACATGGTTGTTGCTAATATATACTTAAGTAAAATTAGGAAATACAACATGGAAAGAATTGGAAAAAATGTATAGTGACTGTATTTTGTGTATACCGTATATATGTTTATGTAATGTGTATATGTAATAAGTTTAAGTACCTGATTGTTTTCACATACGGTGTTTTAGTAACACCTCCAGATCTTTATATATGATGTTATGTACCCTCACAGACTGAGTACTGGAGCAGGAGATGGGGCGTGGTGTCCAGCTGGTCCTGTGTTTCCCACTGGTTCTGAGTACCTGCAGGTGGACCTGCACAAATTGTATTTCCTGGCTCTGGTGGGAACGCAGGGTCGGCACGCAGACGGGCTGGGGCGGGAGTTTGCGCGTAGCTACAGACTCCGTTACTCTCGTGATGGACGACACTGGATGACGTGGAGAGATCGCTGGGGACAGGAGGTCTCACAACATTTCCATAATATAAGAGAATCAAATAGCAGGAATGGTATTTGTTTGTCTGACAGTAGAATGTGTGTTGATTTATCTCAGGTGGTGTCGGGGAATGAAAACACGTATGATATTGTCCTAAAAGATTTGGGTCCGCCCATTATAGCACGCATGGTGCGGTTCTACCCGCTGGCAGACCGTGTGATGAGCGTCTGCTTGCGAGTTGAACTCTACGGTTGTGTTTGGAAAGGTGAGTTCAGTCCCACACACAAAACTATGCACATAGACTTCTGGTTGTTGTTGTGTTGTGTATTATTGTGTGACACACTTGTGTTCTCTCTTAGATGGACTGAAGTCATACACCGCTCCTGTGGGTCATGTGATGCACCTGTCTGGCTCACCTGTCTACCTTAATGACTCTGTCTATGATGGCAGTAAAGAGGCAGGGTAATACACACACATGTAATTTCTTCAGTTCAGTTATAATTCATGCACATTCGTTTGACTGACTTAAGCTGAGGGACCAAACTGCACTTTCCCATTCAATATAAGTGAACAGGGACTGAGGACGGTCCGGGTCACCGTTTATTATAAATTTATGGAACACTATGAAACCTAAATGAAGTTCTAAATGTTCTTCTGGGAGGAACCTTACTATATGATGCTGTTAATCATTTTCTAGGTATACAGCTATATACAGCTCTTTTGACATTATCCTCCACCATCCTGACTCCTCCCATGACTGGAATTATTTTATCCAATCAAATCCTGGGTCTCAGGACTGAGCTCCTCCTCCTAAGACAGAAAGCCAAACTGATTTACTATCATTGGGTCATACTATCATTAAGGCAGTTGAACTTGTAAACTTGAATTGTCCGGTTATCTTTCAAAAGTTGTTTTATGCTTATGTTGGGTTAAAAGCTGAGCCAATCACTGTGACCCCAATTTTCAAATCCCACCTGGTCTTGTTTTACCCAATTCTGTGAAATATGGTTAAGTCCAGGTCCCACTCTTGTATATATGCATGTCAGGTGGGATTAGTGGATGTTGTGTTAAAACGCTCCCAGATGTTTCTTAATAGGGCAGAAATGTTTGCATTAGCTTAGCTAAGAATCTTGACACTAGCCAGATGTAACTCACAGATTTATGAGTGTGTGGAAAGGAAATGCCTACATGTACGTGAGTGTGTGTATATGCCCAATGATACGAGCAATTTAACTTGCCTTGACAGTTTGTAATGTATTCTTTCTCTCTCTCTTCTCTCTTTGTAGGATGATGTTTGGAGGTTTGGGTCAGCTGTGTGATGGTGTTTTAGGTGGAAATGATTTCATGGAGAGTAAAGAGCTGAGAGTGTGGCCAGGATATGATTATGTGGGCTGGAGTCGAGACGCCCTCAGCCAGCCAACGGTTGACATTGAGTTTCACTTTGAGAAAACACGGGTCTTTCACACCATGCAGGTGTGTGTCTGTTTGTGTGTGTTTGGGGTATATGTGGTTTTATGTAATATATGGTCTATGAAGACACAAATGTGTATAATGACGTGTATAACAATATAAACATGGTTTATAAACTAAATTGGTTGTTTTCTGTGAGGGTTAGGTTTAGGGGTACTGATAGATAAAATACAAAATAAACACTAATAAAAACTATTAAATCTATGAAATGTCGTCATAAACCACATATGCCAACTTGGGCCCCAGAAAGAAATCTGAACTTGACAAATGTCTGAACGGCATAGCATTAGATACGAAATGTCAAACAAAATGTCAGCTGCAAACTAATGATGCTAGACCTTTCCTCACGGCAAACTTCACTTTTTTTAAGCCATTTTGTAATTACTTTTCATTACCTGTTCTTAAGATCAAGTTCAGTGACTGTAGCTGTCCTTGCAAAGTAACCTCAGGTGTAGTTCTGCAAAAAACTCTGGGTCTGCTGTATGTGTGTGTGATACTTAGCACTGAACCTGTATAAACTTCCACCCTGCCAGACAGCAAAAGCTGTTCCAGAAAACTCAATTAGTTGGGCAGCAGAGGCAATTTCCAGTTCTGCCCTCAGAAGTCCGTTATTATCCTTCAGCCCTTTAATGAACATTTGATTTATTTGTGTTTGTCCCTGTGCAGTGTTTGTGGTTTTGTGTGAGTGCTGTTTTAGTGCTGTATATGGAATCATAATTATTTGTTATTTGTTTGTTTTTATATATTATCACTAAGTTGTTTTTCTTGACCAGGAATGTTGGTTTGATTTACCACTTCTGACAGTCTCCATCTGTATCCGACTTTCTGGAATTCTCTGCATTCCATGTCCATCTTCACTCATCCATAAACACATTTGTTTTTCCCGTCCCATTTTTTGTTTCTCCTGTGATGTCCCACTGTTTTAACTGCTTCCTCTTCTCACTCCCTGTGTGCTGTTCTGGTAATTCCCAAAAGATATGTCAGAAATAGGAGCAGAGGCATTCCCAGTCAAACATTTCCTGTAACAAGAAGCACTTGTTCATGTGTGAAGATTTGACACATTATTTTGTGTGAACGTTTATGACACCTCACTCTCTCTCTTCCTCAGACTAATCTCTGTATCTCAGACCTTTGTTTAGGAAGTTTTTTCTCTCTACTGCTTTTCTACAGCTTGCTATCTGTTCTCCTTAAACCATAAAACGCATGTAAATGTTTTCTCACAGTTGAGGGTCGTTGCACTGCTTTTGGTTTACTAAAATAGTTGTGTTAGGGTGGGTTAGAACCCAAAACCTTTCATACCCAAACAACCATTATTTAGTAACCAGAATAGGTACCTAGTTGTCGGTTTTATTTAACTTGTTAATGAATTACTTAAATAATTATCTTCGTGTGTTTTAGGTGCACAGCAGTAACAAATACACTCAGGGTGTGCGGGTGTTCAACTTAGTGGTGTGTCAGTTTAAGGCCAGTCTGTTGAGCCCCTGGGCGGAGCCTCCACTCACCCTTGATGTGCCACTGTCTGACATGGGTGACCCCTCGGCCCGCACCATCTCACTGCCTCTCGGAGGACAACCAGCACAAATTCTTCGCTGCCGCTTTTCTTTTGCTGCCCAATGGATACTCATTAGCGAAATTAGCTTCTATTCTGGTATGTAACACACACACACACCTCAACTCTCGCAGCAACACAACACACCATAATGGTATTCATCCTGATACCTCTGCTTAATTTTTACACCTGTATGTTAATGGAATTTAGCATATGTATGCTATTGTAAATTGTAGCATTAGTAGGGTGGAATCCTATGCCTTCAATGCTAACTTGCTATTGCTAGCCTCTCCAAAATTGCCCACCCTAACTATAATAATAATGATAATACATTATTAGTGCTAAAAGTGTTCAATAAACACAGGTTGCATGTTGTTAACTTTGTCTAATTAGGGACCGAGCACTAAGCGTTCGAAGTCCCTATTGTTTCTGTGTTGTTTATTATTAGGGACCGAGCACTAAGCGTGCGAAGTCCCTATTGTTTCTGTGTTGTTTATTATTATTATTCTTCCTCTCCGGCTTTGATCACACTTTTGAGGGTATTAACATGCATGAAAACTCACCAGATTTTGCACACGCATCAGCCCCATCAGAACTCGGCGTCTGTAAGGGGTTTTGAAATTAGGCGGGGCAAAATGGCTCGATAGCGCCACCTAAACCTGCCCAGGGCACTACGGTTAACGTACATGTACCAA
>JBAJNP010008269.1:0-15111 GCA_036877545.1 Yasuhikotakia modesta | reverse complement strand
ACACACCACACACACACACACACACACACACACACACACACACACAAACACACACACCACACACACACAGCACACACACACCACACACACACGTGCACACAAAACAAACACAAGAATTAAAATGAGTTCTTGAGCATGAAATCCTGATCCACAACAGTGTTTATAGTTATGATTTTTCTGCGGCTGAGTGGCGTGTGGGACCCTGTAGTTTCCTCTTACAGCAGCAGTTAAGAATCTAAAAGTGAAAACCACCTTTTCTGCTTTTAAACTTAAACGCTGTGATGTCAGTGACACATGAAACATCTTCATGAATTGTGTCACAGCAGGTATTTACATTAAAGACCTGTCACAGAATCAGGCTGACTTAAATCTGGTAAAGATTATATTGACATTTTTTCTTTGTATGTTTCTGTTTTCTGACCTTTAAGCATTTTCACGGCCACACGTGTGATGTTGTCGTCTTTGCCCAGACCGTAAGCTGTTGCCTCCACAACTCTCCCAAAGGCTCCGGCGCCCAGAGTTTTACCTGCAGACACCAGAGTCACGTGAGTGTTGACACGCGTGTGACGGCGTGTGATGCTGCACTTACCCAGCTTCAGCTTATCTCGAGGAAACTCCCATTTCCCATTGTATGGAAGCTGAGTTGGGTCGATGAAGGTGTAGTTATTTCCATCCGTGGCTTCGATGATCTTCCAGCGGATCTCATATCTGGGTTTCTAGCCGCAGACAGAAGAAAGAAACTTTCAAGCAGTTTAACTTCACAACACATTTACACAACACAAATGTGCCTATGAGTAAAACAAAAGGGAAGTTGTTTCAGAGGTTAATACCTTAATAAATGTTATAAAAAAGAAACATTTCTTCTGTGGTTTCGCTAATAACTGCTCAGTCGGCTCTTACAAGTTCAGAGCTGCAGAAAACGATAGATTGGACCAATAAGCTGGACTAATTATTGCTAGTTGGTCAGACTGGTTCTCAGGGTTGGTAAAAGAGCGTCGGTACCTGTTTGTACTTGTACAGCAGAACACAGAGCACAAGCAGCAGGACACTCACAGCTGCTGCTGCTCCAGATAATGTGCTGATGAAGAGTTTATCTGCAGAACATGACCAGAACTTCAGCAACAGACCAGGAGAACTTACGTTCTGACAGAAACAGACATAATTTCTGTTTTACCAGAAACCTCCATGGCGAAGACGTGGCTGTCCTGGCCTACCAGATTGAAGGCCACACACACAACAGTCATTCTCTGATTGGACGGTTCTACGGTCAAAATGCTTTCCACACCCACAGTTCCAGACTGTTCCTTCTGAAACTCTACCGTCTCTGTTACGATTGGCTGAAGTCCCGTAGAGTTCTCTGTGCATCTGCCAACATTACATTATTATATGACATTATTACATGTATATGTATTCCAGTATATAAGTGCAGCTAATGGCCTGTGTCACATGTCATGTTTAATGAAGCATTTCGTGTCACGTCATACGTGTCAGTGAGTCCTGCACACTGGTACCAGAGGATGCTGGGAGCCGGATACCCGTACGACTTACAGGACAGAGTTGTGATGTTCTCCCACTTCACCATGGCAACAGGTTTCTCTGTTCACAGTTCAAGGAAATTGTTTAATTGATGGTCTGATACGCTAATGCAATAAACATGGTGGAAAACAGGACACTGATTCTCCTAGGACAATCAGTTCAGACAGGTTTAAATAATGCACATATACGTGTACTGTACTTACTGTACATTTTAATATCAAATGTAATGGAGTCATTTTTCCTGCTGCTCTGCACATACAGTGTGTAGCGACCCATTTCCAAGAAGTTCAGTCTCTTTAGAGACAACCAGACTTCATACCTGCACAGTCACCATAACACATTACAGTTTGTGCCTGAGTGTGTGCGCATGCGTGAGTGTGCGTGTGAAATCACCTCACAGGTTGTGATTTCTTCTCACCTGTCATTGTAGTTGTAAAATCTTTGCTCTAGCAGTGAGGCATTATGGGATGTTGGGGTCTCCCACCAGTGAGAGGTCAGAGGAGGATACGCTTCGATCAGAACCCCAAGATCTACATCCTCTCCTTCTCTGACCTCAACGGACCGACCACTCTGGGTGAGTCGAGACGAGAGTTTGGCTGAGAGTCTGATGTAGGGCTCATCTGTCATGAATCAATCAAACATCAGCAAACCACCTCCACAGCGAGGCGCAGCGCAGGTGCGCAGACATAAAGACGCAGCGCAGGTGTTCTTACCCACAACCAGCAGCTGTGTGGTGGAACTGTTTGCTCCAGCCTCATTCTGCCCTGTGCAGGTGACATTCCCCGAGTCAGAGAGTGAAACAGCAGGAATGGTGAGAACACTCTCAATGGCAAAACCATCTCCTGCCATTGAAGATTTCTCCTCAGCTCTCGGCAGCTGAGAATGAGCAGCACAAGTTACACAAGACATCATCAGTGTTGTTTATTAAAGACATGACATAAAACAAAGTAACAAATGTCACCATGCAAAAAACATAATATATTTCATATAATGTAATGTAATGTAATGTAATGTAATGTAATGTAATATAATTTGAATATAATTTTTTTGTTTCTGGAAATCACAGTGTATGTCTTCAGGTCAAAAGCGAGTTAGAGGTCAGACCTTTCTGGAGGTGTGACTCCAGGTGACATTGTAGTAGAAGTTTGGATTATTTGTGGTGCAGCTGATTTGAAATCTCTCCCCCAGCAGTCTGACATACTCGCTTCTCTTCAGATAAACATACGGAGGAAAACGCAATCCTGACAAAACAGCTTTTATTATTACACTTTACAGTTGATTTTCTTTTATTTCAACGTGTTAAGTTTGGATTGAAACTCACTTTGTCTGATGTTAATAGAGAAAATCTTTGAGACTTTCTCAACGCCTCTGATTCTAGCGCTGCACACGTAGTCTGCGTTGTATCCAGGGTGAACGTTCCGAATCAGAACGCCCCTCCTGGGGTCAAAGGTGAGGTTCATGCCAGGGGGCGCAGCTGAGCTGTTCTCCATGCGGAACATGAAGTCTGTGGCGTTGGGGTCGGTCAGTAAACATGGTAACAGCAGATCTTCACCCTCCTTCCGCACATAGCGCAGAGACGTGCTCGGGGTCACAAACAGAACCTCAGGATCTGTAAGGTTTTCACAGCACACACATCTGGATGAAGATCAGACATCAGAAACCAAACATCTGTGACCATGATTGTTAGCTTTTTAGAACAGCTGTGTGCTAGTTTACCAAGATGTTAAAGAAAACTTGTTACTTTTTAGCTGAGGTGCACAGCAGTGAAGGTGAAAGGGTTTGATCCTGACCTTTCAGTTAGCAGCTCAGAACCTCTACACCACAGCACACGCATTTCTTTAAAAAGGTTTGAGTGCAGAAAGATAGATGAAAGTGTCTTCACTCACCCCTGATGAACACGTGGACAGATGAAGATGGACTGGAAGCATTTTTTATCCCATAAACACACGTGTAGGTGCCAGTAAATTCTACAGTGGCTCTATCCACATGAAAACTCTGAAGGTTCCCACTTTTCCTGGAGATTAAACGTTTGTGTTTAGCCAGCCGTGGATGCCATGTCACAGGCCCGTCACCTTCACACCTCAGATGGAGAGAAGAACCGGAGTCCAGAATCACATCAGTTCCCATCAGAACATCTGAGTTCACACTGATCTTGGGTTGAGACCAACCTGTCAATCAAACAGCACCTCCTCAGATTATAGCATTTCATATACATTAAACAAACGATGGTTTTGCTGGTGCAGGTGTTTCATTAAATCATTAAATGTACAAGTTTGACATGAGGGCTGCTGTTATCAGAGGAGTGTGTGTGTGTGTGTGTGTGTGTGTGTTCTGTACTGCGCAATCAGCAGAAACATCTCTCACTTCTGCTTCCATTTCAGACACACAGACTTAGAAAAATCTGCATAACACACACACACAAATTCTAAATGAATACTCATATACTCATAAGTGATACTCATGATCAATCTACATCTTTAGTTTTTTTTGCTGCAATTTTGGGTTTTAAGGCTTTAGTAAATTCCACAATTGTTATACACAACTTTACTAGTTCAAATATTAATAATCACATATAATCTTTTTATTCATACATTTAAAACAACATTGGGTCACTTTTAAAATCAGAAATAAGAACTGAAATCCTGGAATCTCTTCTGAAAGTCTTTATCTTGAGAGAAACATTAGAGGGGTTGTGAGACTGAAGCCAACGTCTCAATTTGTTCTCCATCCATTTAAAAATGAGTTTTAGATTCTTACCGTGCGCTTGAGCATCCAGGAGCAACAGGGTGATAAGAGCCACAAACATCTTGAACGTTCGGCCGCAGATGTTGTCAGTGTCAGTGTTCAGAGAGATTTTCTGCTCACAGGAAATAAGGAATAATTTGAGTGTCCTTCAGCAGTGACTTCTCATTTCTGTTTGACAGGATATGACACGTTGGAAAATCAGCTGAGCAAGCTGAATAAAAATACATTATATAATGATATTACCTACAGAAGTTGTTTATTAAATCAAACCAATCATATGTGAGCAAAATGCACAAAACAATTTCAACAAATAAAAACCAGCAACATCCTACAGTCATTTTCTTAGTGTCTTTACCTGTGTCTGTGAAGTCGTAAAAATAAGACAAGATGACGTTTCCAAACTCTCTGCTTACTTCCAATCTGAAACTCAACAGGCGTCACACTCCTCTCATATGTCTGGATTTTACATCCACATCACAGTATTCAAGTGAAACAAATGTGAATCCTGAGCACAAAGAATTCTGGGAGTTTTACACAAGATAGTTGAGTGTTCTGACAGCCACATGACCAGTGGAGAGAATGAGACTCAGCGGCTGTTAAGTGTGAAACAGTCTCTTCAACAACCCAGCTGTGTTCTGTGTCCCACAAACACATTTCCACTGCTAATTGATTTTTTGCACCCAAGTTGTTTGAGTGTTTAGCGTCTTATCCTGAGCTGTGTTTGGTCTGAACTGGACCTTTAGAAGCAGAAACATTAACAATCAAGGCTAAGATGTTCAGTGATGTTTAGTGTTCAGTCAGAGATGTTCAGTGATGTTCAGTGTTCAGTCAGAGATGTTCAGTGTTCAGTCAGAGATGTTCAGTGATGTTCAGTGTTCAGTCAGAGATGTTCAGTGATGTTTAGTGTTCAGTCAGAGATGTTCAGTGTTCAGTCAGAGATGTTCAGTGATGTTTAGTGTTCAGTCAGAGATGTTCAGTGATGTTTAGTGTTCAGTCAGAGATGTTCAGTGATGTTCAGTGTTCAGTCAGAGATGTTCAGTGATGTTCAGTGTTCAGTCAGAGATGTTCAGTGATGTTTAGTGTTCAGTCAGTGTTGTTCAGTGTTCAGTCAGAGATGTTCAGTGATGTTTAGTGTTCAGTCAGTGTTGTTCAGTGTCAAAAATATAAGTCAATACAACAATAAACGTATTTGTCAAATGTACAATATCTGTCGCTGAATCTGCTACAGTGTCAATGTAAAAAGCTGTTGTTTCTTTATGATATAGACTGTAAAATCACAACAGGATCAAATACTGACTGTTCTAAAGCCGCTAATGTTTCCCTGAGATGAAAGCCCCACAAATATCACGTTTCAAATATCACTTTTAGATCTGCATCAAATCAGGTTCAGTTTACCACAAAGGTAAGTTTTCTGAGAGTAAACATCTGCAATAACAGTTTTCAGAATTCTACAGGCTAAAAGATGGAAAGATTCAAACGCTTACATTTAAAATGACTTTTTTATTTTATATAGAATGTGTAAAACAACAATGTACAAAATATCTATACAAAAATATACTTGTAAACATAAAGCTTTGGTACCTTGTGTAACGTTTAACACTATATGTATCGTGTATTAAATTGTGCAATTAAAAAGGTCTTGTGCAGACGCAGAAATGTGTTACAATAAGAGATATTAAGATAAAGCCCTTTAAAGAGAAACACTAACTGTATGTGGATATAAAGTGTTTAATGTAATAATATTGTGCTTGATTTTAAACTGAAAATTCAAGAACACAGATTAATATATTTTTGTGGTAATAATTAAAATATTCAAATGTGAGCTTCTGATATACAGTTAACAATCTAATCTCTGTGTACAACTGAAATCAGAGATGATAAAGTTAAGTATGATTTACGTACATCCTGTACACAGCGAAGAAAATAACAGCACAATCAATCTTAAAATCAATTCTTGAGTCACAGATCCTTTACAGAAAACCAGGTACCATCAGAGTGACATCATCACCGTTTCACCTGTTCGCGTTAATAAACCATAAACGTTAAAGTGCAATTTTGCTACAAGAATTTTTAAAAACAGAAAAGTCACTATAATCTAAACTAATGGACTGTTTGTCTGAATACAGAAATATGCACTTATTTCGAGTAATATTGAAAATAGCAGAGAATGCAATTAAACAAAATTTAAGTAACATTTAAAATCCTCCACAACAAGCCAAACTGATTTTCATTTAGTGATTCATACAAAGTTTTAAGCATACAAAAACGTTTACATCTAAAGATTGTAGCTCCGCCTGCAGCAGATTATTCAGAGAATATAGAAATGATGAGCTGGACTTTTCTCAGCCCTTCAGATACGTAATGTCTGAGATTAATGTTCTACTGTAGGTTTGCACGTTTATGCTAGTCAGCTGATGATAAACCTGCTCAAAATATGAATGAAAATGTTCACTTCACGGTGACAGGAAGTTGTTGTGCATGTCACAGGAAACTCTCTTCCACATCTGGGGTTCTAGAACATTCTCCCAGCGTCTCCTGCTCGGGTTCCTGCTCGGGATCAGTACTCGGCGTTTCCACGGAGACCGTCTCCTCATCAGAGCTCAAGGAACTGTGGAAGAGAGAAAGAGACAGAGACCTTTAGCTGTAGTGGCAGTGTGAGCCGCACACTCTAGAGGACGCCATTAGCACGAGGCCATTTCTCATTTCATATTCATGTCAAAGGCAAATTATTTAAGTTAAGCTTGTTATTGAATCACTTGAACAACCTGCATTAGATTGATAACAGTTAACTAACAGTCTCAGCTAACACAGCTCCAGTGCTGATGTCATTAAAGATGAATGAGGTGAACTAAATGCAGAGGAATGGTAATGATGTCTTAAACCACATTATTTCCCATTTTGACTAGAGAACTTTTTTTTATCCATGAACACACACCACAAACATTGTGTAACTTCCAAAAAGAAACATATTTGTAAAGATGTTTATAAAGACTATCTTTACACTTGTTTAGGTGTGTATGAAACAGGAAACTGCTCTGGTTTGCACAGATGTACGGATGACGGATGTGTTTTTGGGAAGTGAATCTCTGGTTGGGGAAGAGCTCATGTCTCATGTTTCCTTCATCCTCTGGGGGTTATTTTCATCACTGGTACCTCAGGGGATTTTCCACTGGCACGTCCTGTGTCTCGTCCTCCGGCTTCGGGTCCGGGATGGGAATGATGTATTCATTGTGTGGAACCTCTGCAGCCCCCCCATCACTCTGTGGACGAGGAGTCGGGCTGGGCAGAGATCCTGGAGAAACATCGGAGGAGGACAGGGGTCCGGGGAACAGAGAGGAGACACACGGCTTCACGCGAACCACAGCAGGGTGATCACTCTTCAGAAAACTGTCACTGACTTGAGAGTATCTCTGACAGAGAGTGAGAGACACACACACAGCCAATAGCAATGCAAAGGTTATGGGTTCATCCCTGGAAATGCAAGCACTGATGCAAAGTAAATGTAAAATTAGGATTCTTTTCAATCTATGAGGTTAGCAAGGAAATGAAACCTTTTTATATCCGTCTGACAGCAGATTCCCCACTGAGTGCACGAGAAAGGAGAACTCTGGCCGCTTCTCAAACTTCTCATCCCAACATTTCTTCATGATCTCATAACTGCAGAGGAACAGCATGATTCAAACACACATCATCTGACCTCATTCTAAGTCTGCCACTTAATCACATCAGTGCCTCAGTTCTAACATATAACTGGATCAACAGATATGAATCCATCGTGTAAATTTGTGAGCAAGGTGTTTGTTTGTTGTTTTGATGAGAACCTACATCTCCTCGGAGGCGTATGAGGGTTTGGTCATGCGGTAGCCTCTCTTCAGAGCGCTGTAGAACAACTCGTTCATGGGCAGGTCTGGATATGGGGTTCCTCCTGCAAAATCAGACATTGTCAGATAGAAACAATTATTTGATGTAGTTAAATCTTACGTTTGAGCTCCTGTGAGCAGAACAGTGAGAATATATTTCAAATCAATCATTCTACATCCCAGATTCTAATAATGATCAGAATTTAAGTTCACGGTTCAAAGCAACTGGCCCAATGCAAAATATGGCAAAACTGGATGCAAAATATGTATACTTCAAATTTTGCAACTAAAATAGTGTGAGTGAGTGTGAGGAGTGACGTGATCGACTGAGACTCACCCAGCGTAAAAATCTCCCACAGTAAGATGCCGTAGGACCAGACGTCACTCAGCGTGGTGTACAGATTATGGAAGATGCTTTCAGGTGCCATCCACTTCAGAGGGAGAAATGTCTGGAGAAGCACAGAGCCCTTTACTGAACCTAATCAACATTCCTGTGTGTCCTAAGCATACGGATTCACCTTCAGCAGTATCTGCGCTGTGTGGTGTTATTTCCCTCCTTCTGTAGGAGGTTTCACTGCTGAACTGAGGTTGTACTCACGTTGCCTTTGGAGATGTAGTTGCGGTCGTGCATGATGTCTCTGGCCAGACCGAAGTCACAGATCTTTGCCAGTTTACCTTCACAGATCAAGACGTTTCTGGCTGCCAGATCTCGATGGACACACTGACAAATAAAACACGAACCTAAACTATTATCCACAAAGAAAACTATTACTGGTCTTCTTATCTGGTTTCTTTAGGGTCTGAAGTCACTGTAACAACTTTGTGAATGTTCTACAGTCCACACAAAGAAAATGGCTTATATATTGTATAATATAATATATGTCTATGTGAATGTAAATGAAAAACTGCAGAAAGGTTTGTAACAGTATATATAGATAGATGATAGATAGATCAGCACAGGCTGAATAAAGACTCTCACGTTTTTGGCAGAGAGAAACTCCATCCCTTTAGCCACCTGATAACTGAAACCCACAAGATCAAGGTAACTCAGAACTGGAGAATCACTGATGACCAGAGACCGGTCCACTCTGTGACCTGTGACACACACACACGATGGTGATGATGCACACTGATGGAAATACACTAACAGCCTTTTCAACGTGTTTTATGGTAACATCATACCTCGTCTTACCATAAACACTATGGTACATTAATTCATGTGGATATGGTTCTGTGATAGCACCACTTTACCTGCTTTAAAGGTAACAAGGTAAAGGTATCTGAACTCATTTAAAACATCTCTATACATACAAGATACAAAACAACCATTTTAATCCTAATTTAAACGCTGCAATACGCCAAAGCTTTTTAGGAAGTAGGTCGTCCAGTCAGATCAGGAAGTGAAAGAATGCAGCTGAATACTGAGAGAGAGAGAGAGAGAGAGAGAGAGAGAGTGACAGCTCAGACAGAGAGAGAGAGCTCAGAGAGAGAGCGAGAGAGAGAGAGCACAGGGGGTGAGTTTGGACCTTGATCCTGATAGATGTCCTGCTGGTACAGAGACTCGTAAGCTGACGGCTGGATATCTGCATATTTGATGGAGTCTGTGAGCTCTTGCATTGGAACATATTCTGTCTGTTCATCTCTGGTCATGTCCATGTAACCACCATCACACTCGCCGCCGAACCACACGTACCTGCAGATGACAGCAGACTTACTTATGTACACTGTCTCCTGAGTGATGTCATCTGACCATCTCCACAGATAAGAGTAAATATTTCAAACAGATATAAGTGTGTGTGTGTTTCCTCAGCTGTATCATCACTGGGTTTCTGAAACTCATTTTGAAACTTGATTTTGAGAACAACAGCGTTATGGTGAATTTTACTCTTTTCCCGTTGCCACGTCCGTATCGGAGCAGGTCTGGCTGCTGTTGCCGTCAGCGATGTGGTTCTTATCGGCGTAGTACTGCAGGAAACTGTGCTTGTTTCTGTGCAGGTAATCCACCAGATCGCCATAGCGACAGTATTCGGTTACCAGGTACAGCGGACCTGAGCAGGACAAACACAAACCTGATGAGACGTCTCACAACTCGAGGTCACAGAGGTCAGAAGACCTGCTGCAGATTCACACCCATTGAATGATAGCTTTGCATTAAAGTGTCAGTAATCAGTAAAGAGTTACTGGACACCAAACAACAGTGTGACATGATTTATCTGCTGACCGTGTTTGGTACAGGCGCCCAGCAGGTTGACAATGTTCAGATGAGGACCCAGATGACTCATGATCTTCAGTTCAGACATCAGGGCCTGTGTCTCGCTCCTGCGAGCCGTCGCTACAGCAACCACAGAGCACCAGTGACTACAACCATCATTTACATGTTTAAGTTTACTTGTGTGTTTAATGTGCTTGTTACATACATTTGAGCATTTTCACCGCCACCTTAGTGGCGGATTGAGACCGTCCGAGACCATACGCCGTCGCCTCGACAACGCGGCCAAACGCTCCAGATCCTAACGTACGACCTGCAAAGAATCTGACATCCAGTCAAACAAACCCTGAAGCTGAATGCATGCATCAAAGACTTCAGTATGTTGCTACAGCACTGCCAAACAGTTGCTCAGCAATTTCTCCATGGTTGATAAGGTGTATGTGTTACATTACATTAGCGTTCTCACCCAGCACTAGAGTGTCTCGTGGCATCTCCCAGGTCAGGTCATACGGCAGATGAACGGGGTCAACATAGATGTACTCGTGTCCATCCAAACTGACCGATTCAATCACCTTCCACCTGATTTCATAGCGCGGTTTCTGCACACACAACAACTTTTACTTTTGAGGTGCCCGGTGTCAAGGTCAAGGCAAACAGGATGTGATGTCACTAACCTTCCTCCACACAGCAATGAGGATGATGATGGAGATGATGGCAATGACCACCAGTGCTAGAACAGCAGCCAGAACGGCCACCTGTGAGAACAATGCTGGACCACAACACACACCAATCAAACACTGAATAATGTAGAATCAGCCATTCAGCAGGAATTGACTTGTTTTATCTATGTTAGAGTAAGTGACACACACACACACACACACACTCACTGCTGTTGACCAGCCGGATGTCTCTGGCTCGGGCTCCTCTCTCGTTTCGGGCCTCACAGCGGATGGTCAGCAGCTGCGGCCGCAGCAGAGTCACCTGACTGTGAACCTGGTGGATCTTGCGTGTGGTGTTGTAGCTGATGTTAGTCTGGATGTTGACACTCTCAGGATCCTCCACTAGGGGGCTCCACACAGCACTTCTGTTACTGCATCTTAGGAGAAACACAACAGCTGTGTTCAGAACACCGTACACTACGACTTACACTAAACAGAACATGGTGAAAATATACAGTAAACAGAACATACACAGTCCACATTATTTACATTTGCTGCATTCATAGAATTTTAAGATTACTTAATCAAAATGTGTAGAACGCTGTATCCCACAATGCAATGCGTTTGACATCACATTTCCTTTATTTGTTTGTGTGTTTACAGTAGTGTTTGTGTGTTTACAGTAGTGTAGGTGTGTTTACAGTAGTGTTTGTGTGTTTACAGTAGTGTAGGTGTGTTTACAGTAGTGTAGGTGTGTTTACAGTAGTGTTTGTGTGTTTACAGTAGTGTAGGTGTGTTTACAGTAGTTTACCTGGTCATACTGTCACAGCTGAACCAGTGAATGCTGGGGGACGGCACACCCTCGGCTGCACAGGTGACCGCATGTCTCTGTCCAGGCAGGTGATGATCAGAGAGCTCCGTTATCTGAGGAGGAACTACAAAGACAGGAAATGACATCAGCCTGTGGCATTAATGTGAAACACAATAAAACTAACATCACACTTCTTTTTTTTTATTTATTAAAAATCATGCACAAGGAAGTTTAGTTTTGTTTAATTTTTGTTTCAAAATGCACTAAAATAACCTTTTTAAAAAGTCTCACGATTTAAATTAGTTTAAAAGGGAAACTTCATTAAAAGAATGAAAATACATGATACAAATACAATTTATTATCATGTAAATGAATAAAAATGAATAAAGATTCTATTATTTGTTAGTGCTTTATGAATTAATTCTTTCATCTCATCAGCTGGGTTTATCTGATCTTACCTTTCACCTCCAGGTGAAAGAGCATCTCTGCAGAGTCATCTTCATTTTGGACGGAGATGGTGTACAGACCCATCTGCTCCAGTCGGGTTCTCACCAGGGCCAACGTGCTGACAAACCTGCAACAAATCACAGGAAGCTTGTAGAACAATGGCTGCTGACTGGATGAATGTTGTCTTATGAAGCGATCCGATTACCGGGTCTCATGTTCTTGTCTGGTGTTGTGTCCACGAATAATCACCCCGTCCTTAGTCCAGCGGACGCTGGGTTTGGGATAAGCCTCGATCTCCACCTTCAGCTCCACACTTTCACCGATTTGCACCGAGATGTTCCTGTCCAGATGTGTCCTCAGATCTACAAAACCTTTCTCTGCAGACAGACACAACACCTGAATCTCACTTTACAGTCATTACAACACTGTAATTCTGTGTTCAGTAAGTGTGTGTGTGTGTGTGGTTTCAGTGTGAACACAAACAGCTCACTGGTCTGAGCAGAAAGTCAGCATTCACCTGCTCTGTTTGCACTGAACCCTACAGAGGAAACACTCGCGTCTTGTTGCTTTCATTTGGGTTTGACTGAGGCCACCCAGATTTTACAGTTCTTGCAAACATGGCATGATGAAAGCTTCTCTTGATATAAGAGTTTCAAAATGAGAGCAGAAATGTTTCCAAGATGTCGGCCATGTTTACAGGAGCCCAAGACACAATCAGCTGCAAAAACTGTATTGAATGTCACCAATCTGAACATTAAAAGTCATTCAAATGTGCATTTATAGTGACAAACTGTTGCCAAAAACAAAATCAGTAAAACCAGCACAGTCAGTTAATCTAATTAATACAATAAATATGACTGTATTGAGTTTAAGCAGACATCACTAATGCCCCTTTTAAATAACTGGACAACACAGTGAAATGACACTGCCAGTTTCTGAGGAGCATGTGTTTGAGTTTTGAAACCTCTGTGAGGAACATGGTTTGTATGTTGTGCACAGCAGGTTCCTTACCCAGTACAGTGATGAAGACGCTGGCTGACGCCCTGTGGTCCTGCACACCCTCGTGAACATGACACACATACTCTCCAGAGCTGGCCAGAGTCACATCTGTGATGTTCAGACAGGAGCGCATGCTCATGGAGGAGAGAACGTCCGTCAGGGGCTCAATGCCCCCCACCTGAGGAAGAGATTTTTTTAATCAAAACATAAACAGCCTGTGCTGGTTTTGGTCTCAGATGGTTAAGGCCGGTGTGGATATGTTCAGAGCTTTTGTTCCACTCAAACCAGCCAAAAACAAAACCAAACCGACCAAAAAAAAGCACAACCCATTCATGAAAACAAGTCGGACGACCTCACAAATCACCTCAGCAACCATCACAAAATATTACAACCAAACATTAGCTGCATTCTCTCTAGCCTGTCCAATCTTGGGCTGTTTTGCGTGTATTAAACTCTTTTACTTCTACAAATGTTATAAATGTAAATGGTGTGGATGCACATCTTGAGATCATTTCAACACTCAGATCTTCTCATGAGAGCTGAAAGAGCTGGAGGGAGCAATGACTGAAGACAAAGAGATTCATGTTCAGCCCACTCACATCTTTGTTGGGAAATGTCCAGGAGAAGAAGACCAGCTGCACACCGTGGACGGTACAGTTGATGTTCAGCGTCTCGCCCTGTTTCAGCACTGTTTTGGAGGCGTTGATGTAGGGATCTAGATCGTCAGGAGCTAAAGCCATGTGTGTAGAAGAAAGAACAAAAGCACTTTTGTCTTCTCTAAAAACAAATTGTCTGATGTGTTTTCATGAGATGCAGACGATTAACAGCGACACAGACATCAGACTTTGAGGTTTATTTCTAACAAACGTGTGATGTTTCTACAGAACACTTAACAGCACAGTAAAGATCTTTTCATTGCACTGTGAATGGAAACACACTGTACCCAAGATACTGAAGACAAAGAAGGAGATGGAGTCTTTCTCCTGGCCGTTCAGTTCTCCTCTGCATTTGTAGGTTCTGTCCTCCAGGGCAGCAGTATAGCCCAGACTGGGGTTGTATGATCCCTCCACGGGCATCTCGCTGTCCTTCTCAAACAGTGTGACGTTTATCCGTGGATCCGTCACCAGGCATGGAATGGTTCCATCCTCACGAGTCTTAGTCACCATCACGTGATCGTTGTCAAGAAACCAAACCTTAGGATCTGAGGAACCATGAATGAAAACAAAATAACTTACAAACAAAGAATTATAAATACCTTGTTCTTATTCTGAATCTTTTATTAATATTTATTAATTATTTATATAATTATTTTGATTATTTATATGATTATTTTTTTATATTATATTTTAGGCTGTTAATCCATAAGAAAAAAGTTTGAAAAGTAGTGAGTAAACAGGTAAACTCACCAGGCACAAAGACAGTCAGCTCTCGGACATCATTTGATCCGTCCTCAGAACACACATACACACCTGTGTGTCTCCACGTCACGTTCTCCAGACTCAGAACACTTACAGTGGGACTTTGGTTCCTAATGTAGAACTCTGGAACGTTCTCCTCTCGTCTGAAGTGCCAGGTGACGTTTGTCCGGCCAGAGCAGGTGATGCTGAACGAAGAGTTTGCAGAGAGGATCACCTCTGAAACGCTGGAGCTGAGTTCAAGACCAAAACTTCCCAGACAGAGCAGAAGCACACCTGCACAAACACCTTTATGTAACACAGTAAACATGTTTATGTAACACAGTAAACATGTTTATGTAACACAATAAACACAGTAAACATGTTTATGTAACAGTAAACATGTTTGTGTAACACAGTAAACATGTTTGTGTAACACAGTAAACATGTT
>JBAJNP010008268.1:0-20624 GCA_036877545.1 Yasuhikotakia modesta | reverse complement strand
TATTATTACAGGCCAATTCTGAAGCTATAAAGTGGTAAACAGACACATTTTGCAGGAAATTAGACTTTTAACAAACATTTTTATCCAACATTGATTAAGACACAGAATGATTTTTTTTTATCAAATTACATTTTACAAAAATTACAAAATGAATATTTTTACATAAATTAATGGGCATCAATGAGAATCCATTCTTTTAGTAAATTACCATGTTAGGGTTATTAATGGTAATGGTAGGAGGTGGTAGGTTTGGCAGTGACAAATGACCCATCAGATCTTGTGTACTAGCTTGTGTGTGAAGGTGTGTGTAATATTAGAGCCTAATTTATAAGGGGAAATTGCTTACACAGCAGTTCAGCCTCCATAAGTGATCAGTGCAGCTGTGTAGGTGGAATATAGACGCTCTTGTCTTTAAGTCACTCGTGAGTTTAAGTCGAGTGGTAATTATGCTAGGAACTTTGTATGAAGACTTTCTTGAATCTTTATGTGTATTACATTTAAAGACAGACTGTTGGAGAGATAATATGTTACTGGGTAGTGTACATCAGAGCTTTTACAACAAATGAGTGTTGATGAGTCTAAGACTCTCCCTGTGAATATAAGGAGAATATTCTTGCTTACACTGGGGATAAATTCACAGGTTTGGCTGTGTTTGAATACCTGTGTGTCTGTCACAACTCACACTGTTGAAACTGAGGGAGGATTTATTGACTTTAGGCTGGTTTTATTCATGACCTGTTTACAGAGAGCAGCCAGTCATTTCCTCCTCCTCCTCTGATCATATTTTTCCCCTCGTTCCTGTTCTGTGGTCGTTTGGAGTGTGGATGGATTAGTTTAGCAGAACCCAGGAGAACCGAGGGCTGCGGCTCTAATTACTGAGACAAAGACACAGGCAGAAAGGACCCGCTCCAATCCACTTCTGTCTCCTTGATTAATTTTTGATTCACACTGGATACACGTTCCAATCCTCATCTAGATTTTTAGCGTTTCGTAACATGACTTTACACAAGATGTTAATGATGTCAACAGCTGATGTTATTCTATGTGATGTGATGTGATACACTAATACTGTGCTGTATATTAAACTAAATTGTTTGCACACACACCCTTTGCCTGTCAGGGTCAGTGAAGGTTGTATCTGGCACCGCTGTGGAGATGTGTTGTTCAGCGTCTGACGCTGGTCGCTCGTTCTACCTGGAACGTTTGTTCTACTGTTCTACAACTGGGACAGAAAGAACCGAAAATGTCCTGTTATCTGTGTAACCCTTTAAAATAGCTTTTATTGATATAACCGAATATATTCAACTGTAGTAAGTCATATCTTGACTTAGGTCATAACCTCCAAATTAAAGTTTTTGTTTCTTACAATTTGACCCTCTTTGTAATGTTGTTGTGAAACATTTTGAGAATGATAATGACAGTCTTTTATTTCTATGAAATCTGTTGCATTTTGACTTGAGTTAATTAAGTTAACCCAAAAATGAAAAATTATATTTTTTAATTTTTACCCTTATGTTGTTCCTCGTAGACATAACAACATCGGAGACAACAACATGAAGACCACTTTCAAACAGTGACCACAGTGGTTCATTTAGCTTTAAAATCTTAATCTTATGAAGGGATCAGAACACTTTTTGTGCAGATAAAGATCTGGTTTGGGAAAGGAACTGTAACGTTTTGAGGAAGCGGGTTCTGAAGAGTACCTCAGAGTGCTTTTGATGGGCTTGTATTCAGGGCAGAAGAATGTGAGCAGGAAATGGACTGCATACTTGATGTGTAAATCTCACTCAGCCTGGGTAACTGTCAGGAATGTGGTCGTCAGACAAACGCTTGCCTAGTTTGGTGCAGCCGGCATTGAGTTTGATATTCCTGAGTTTCCTGACACTTAATGGCTACTGCCTTCAGACTGTTTGTACTGTATTTTATCTCTGTTCTGGAAGGTTTTAAGGGTCCATTGGTAGATTACCCTTGAGCATGCAGACATCACAAGTCTGTTATTACTGTTATTTTTGTGAGCTGTCCGAGGCATGCTGACCATATCCTGTGTGTCTGGTGTGACAGTTGTGTTTAGACAGTGACCAGAGAGAAGTATTTTTGTCACCAGCAGCGCATGAGTCGAGTGTTATTGTGTTATGTGGCATGGCACAATGTCAATCCAAAAATAGCGTTAAATTCCCTCGAAAGGCAACATCTTAGTTAAATACAGTATGTAACCTAACATTGTGAATTGGGACACAGCCAGAATGTATCTGAGGTTTGTAAGACTGACTGTGTCTTAAAGAAGCATGTAGAGAGATCATCATGTCTTTGGTGAGATGTCTTGTTGCCCTGGGTTACCAGAAACTAAAAAATGTGAATGTTGTCTTCTTGTTTATGCATGTTAACATGTTAGAACTGAGAATACGTGTGCAGGTGCTGGTCTCACTGTTGACCAGGTAACATACAGTGAATGCAGGTGGATAATACAGCGTTTACTTTGGGATTGGCCCAGGAATTGCTTTTGACGTTGTAGCTGTTCATCACTATAACAAAGATCACAATAGGATTCCTTTGATAATAAAAATCCAGTAGTTGATGTCAAAAACAGAACCATTGTACTGTTGGTATCACCATTCATGACGCTCAAAACACATTTCATGTTCACGCATTTACATTTACAGTCAGACGTGCTTATGACAGAATATTAGTAGCATCACAATAATCGTGATGTAAATATTGAATAACAAAATTATAAAACAATCATTTTGCTGACCTTTTTCCAGCTCTCATCTTGTTTTTTCCATTTTTATATTGTACCAATCTGTTAATAAGTGATGGGACTCTTCTACAACAAATAGCCAACTGTCCAGTCTTTCATAAAGCTCTTATAAAGTAACAGATGTGATTAAGAATAACACAATACAGTTAATGAACATGATTATAACAGGTTAGTATTCAGAACGGTCTCTTACAAAAATAGGTTTATGATAATGATTTAATGTTTGAGCTGTTGGTAAGATTTAGTGAGTGATGTCAGTTTAGCTTCATTTGTCTTCAACAGACTTAAAGAAAAGTTCATAAATTAACGTGCAGTTTTTGTTTAAGCAGACGTTAGCAGAGGCAAAGGTTTGGGTTGCAGAAAGAAAATGATTTACACTGGATTGTCTCACGCTTGAGCCTCTGCAGTAAAACAGCATAATTGTTTCCACTTAGCGTCCCGTGTCCCTGTTCACCTCACCAAAGCTTTTTAAAAGCCGCTGTGGGCTATTTTGTTTTCCTCACATGCTCCCAGCACTTAATCACTTTTAAAATTGGTCTGTCTTGGGTGTGAAACAGGAACTGGCATCTTATAAACGGCTTCTCACTTATTAGCAAAGCTTCAGATATAGAGTCTGTGGCCATTCAGCCTCTGTTGTACTGAGGACAGTAAAACACTGCTTTAACTTTCACTGACACACAAACAAAACCACAAGGAGGTAAAATGTGGAAACAGTGTGTTTAAATGAAGTTTGAAGAGACTTTTTTTCTAATAGAATCCAAACTCTTACTCAGAGGAACTCATCTTATATGTGTCATGCTGACCAGACTTTATGCCAGTATGTTTTAAAAACATCTGTGCTCAACATTTCATATTAACATGAATCCCAGTATAGTTCTAAAAACTATCCTGAATCTGTCCATAATATTGTATGCTGTCCTTACAGATTACTCTACTGTGAATAAGGTTTGTTCATAAACCGATGTCATTTATGGTTAATCATTGATTTGAATGTTAGGTCAAAGTGACATGTTTTTATCAGTTATGGTTACCCATAACCAGTGGGGGTGGAGCCTGAATTCATATCAGTATAATATTTTTGTTAGTATATAATTATTGTCAGTATAATAAAACTGTCAGAGATCACTCACTCAGACTGGAGATGACGCATTATCCACCTACAGCTGATAAATAAAGAGATTTTTACAGCAGCCGCTTACATATAGAGACTATATAAAAGAGGGATCATTTAAACATGATTACTATGATTAGATTTAAAACAACTTAATAGAGTTTTCAGGCCGGTTTGGGCCGTTTTTATGTCCTTGAAATGCTGTTGACTGTTTTAAGACTCCAGCTGAGGAAATGTGGAAATGTGACGAAAGAGTGTGATGTAGCTGCTGTCTTTCCAGTCTGAATATGAGCAGTCTCTGAACATGAACCCACCAACACTGTTTATAAAACAGCTCAGAGACACAACGTTTGTGTGTGTGCATTTGTGTTTGCCTCACCTTCAATATAAATCCATTTATAAAAATAGTTTTTTGCAGAAAGTTTTTTAAGTTTTTTCAGTGTTTTTTTTCTGGTGAAAACATTTTGTGGAAATGATGTGTAAGTTTTATGTGTATTATTCCAGAAACTGCTAGTAAATAATTTTCAGATGAATCAGGTTCAGTGTATTAGTCCAGTTCTCTGTCTACACATTGTGAATACGGTGTTAGTGCTAGCCATATTAAATTAAACCATACAACAGTGTAGAACACATGCTAATAAGATGATAATTGTCCCAACAACTGAGTAATCAGTCCATTAGTGAGGTTGACTAATATATGTAGAGTTGTTAATTCCTGTACAGCGGTGCTTTTGTAAGGATGAAGATGTAACTGTATGGAGTGTGTAAGATGGCTGAATGCATGTGTGTTACAGAACACAGACAGATGCTTCTTGCCGCATATCTGAGTTTTTATCCTTCATATGCCGTTTCTAAAAACAAACTGGCTGACCCTAATTATACAGGACTTTATCGAGGGCAGTAAGTCACTCAGACAGCTGATGAATTGTTGACTTTGAAAATATGCTTCAGATACTTAGTTTAGTTTAATTGTCATCCTGCTCATGTTAACCTGATCTGATGTGCTCATGTGCTGTGTGAGAATCAGACCCATGACATTCTAACGCATCTTTTTTATCATTAGACAAACACTGAATTCATCTGTTTGTCTTTCAGCCTTTATTTGTCATTGTAAACTTTTATACGTTTAAGTATGATACTGTAAGATGCTCAATGTTTTTAGGCCACTGTTCTTCAAATTCTCTGTTTTTACAGCAGGATACCAGAGTGACCGACATCCCAATATAGATCACAGAGTGCAGCCTCATATCACATCTCATATCATATCTCCAGAGAGGATGAACTCTCTGAGTCCCTAAAGCTGAGAATTTGGTTGTGCATTCACAGTGTGTTCACACACAATGCATTAAAATGTATTCAGATGTCACGGTACATTCATGCAGGCTGTAGATAATGCAACAACACGAGAGTTGTAAGAAGTTTAATGGTAAATGTCTGATACATTTAGAGATGAACAACCAACACTAGTTGGTATTAATACCAACTAGTGGTGACATCACAGATGGACAGTTACTAGTTGGTCACTAGTTGGTGACATCACAGATATGTGGTGTTTCCGTAGCTCAACTGGTAGAGCATTGCGTCAGCAGCGCAAAGGTTGTGGGTTCGATCCCAGGGAACGCAAGTTCTAATAAAATGTTGACATTGAATTCACTGTGAGTTGCTTGGGATAAAAGCTTCTGCCAAATGTGTAAATGTATAATATGCTAATTAGTATGTGACACTGTGTGACATAGTTTACGTCACAATAAATCAATCAATATACATGAGTTTTTGCATCAGAGTGTACTAATATAGCTCAACATATTACTTTTACAATACAAATACAAATTTACCCAAAATACCCAGAAAAATGTACCCAGAATCCTATTTTCAAATTACACAAATATTTAATACAAATGTGGTTGGTATTTATAAAACATTGTGAGTGACGTGCCCAAATTCTGTCTTTCTCTGAGTGCTGATTCTGTGCGACTTCCTGTTTATAAAAAACTTCATTGTAACTCTTCATTAAGCTCATTGCTGTTTAAAAGCATTTCTTCTCAGCTATTCCACTGGGATAAAACTGTTTCCTGTGCTAATCTGACTGCAGTCATCTCACTCTCTTTCCTCTGTGTCCACAGCCTCAGTAGTGAGAGTCACAAAAGCAGAAGCCATGCTGAAAGGGGGCACCGCCAGGGCGCCACTGCCCAGGATCGGAGGCCCAGAGCGGACAAAACTGTCCACCGGCAGCTCCTACTCCAGCAACAAAGGCATGAAGACCTTCAGATTCTCCAGCACCATCACATCGGACCTGCGGCTCAGCAAGGTGAGCTGAAGAACAGAAGAACTGATTTCAGTTTATCATAAACGTTTCTCAGGATAAAAATCACGAGACACAGGAGCTGTAATGCTGTTAAAAAAAAGCAAAAAAACTTTTAATTGAAAACTCATTTACAAATTTACAAGCAAATTTATCACTATAATATAAACTAATAAAGTAAAAATTTGAAATACTTTATATGTAAGACATTAAATATTTTGGGCTGTGATATGTTGTGTTAGTTAAGGTTTGGTGATGTTTGTGTGTTTAGATAAAGAGGGCAAGCAGTGATGATGCCTTAGCTAAACCTGTTCTGGGGTCAGTGTCTCGTTTGAGGAAGACCATCACCACAGGAGCTATCTCTGAGCTAACAGACAACAGACCACGCAGCGCTGCAGGTAGGACTGGATACACACTCATACACACAACCACTTCTGATCCCTGTGAGGTCATCTAATAATGTCTCTCCAGTTTTTTATGTCATTTTTTTTTTAATATTATAATAATAATTCAAATGTATGAATAATGATAATGTTAACAGCTGTTTTTCCTCAGCTGTGGCATGTTATGAAGCAATCATGGTTTAAATAGTTCATGTGGTGTGTTAAATCTTCCAGAGCTAATTTGCATCTTTAACTGGTTTTGTCACATAACGTGACTGTTTCTGAGGTGACCTACATTGAGGTGCTGATGTGAGTGCAGCTGATGGCCTGTAGAGGGCCAAAGAGACCTGCTGATATTTCTCATCTTCATCTTTAGTTCTTCTGTCGGTTTCCTGACAGGATTTATGATGTAGATGGCAGCTCAATATTTAACTGCCTGTTTAACGCCGTAATAAATCACTTCTGGGTTTAAACTTCTCCAGAAGAATGCAAGAAACAAACTATGTTCTTCAGAAGAAGTAACAGAATCTGAACAGTCCAGCTGAGAAGCTTGATATGATCTGGAGAACGAGACTCTGTGTTTTTAGACATATTCAACAGCATGAGACTGATAGTTTAGGCTTCAGTGTTTGGGCTGTGAAGCAGAATTTCTGCATGGTCACATGATATCTGTTTGTTTGTCATTATGGGTAAATATCAGTATTAGGGTGTAGCAAAACTCTTTGTAGTTAATGTAGTGCTTTGTTTTATCTGTAAGCAAAGGAGGTGTTAATGTCTCAGTTGGTGCTCATTGTTTTTAATAGCATTACACATATAAGATAATTGAGTTAATTCTGATTTGAAGCAGTTCTAACACCGTAATATGAAGATATGAATGTATTGTAGATGTTCTGATTTGTATTGAAGTTAGAAAGTTAGTGAAAATGAACCTTGTTCAGAAGATGCAGAAATATAAACTATGTTTGTAACTAACAGTTAAACATGTTTGTGGTTCATTCCTGTGAAAAATAATGTATGTACGGCTACGTCTGAACCAGAGAAATTTGTGAATAAAGTACAGGGCTGGTGAAAAATGTGATTGCTTAATGCCATCAGGAAATAGTTTCTGGCCACCACATGATGGGAAAACATCCATCTAACTTCTAAAGATAATAAACACATTCCACTGAGCTTTTTAGAAAGAGTTAAATCTAGTGAATAGCCAATCAGAAGTCTCAAAATGGCACTTCTTCATTTACTTACCTCTGTTAATAAGGGGCAGGCAAGACTGCTTCTAATTTTGTCAGGGTTCTTTAGTGCAATATCCAGTACAATCGTATGTATTGTACTGTACAGCTGCTTCCATTGATTCTCTGATGGTTATTTGAGTGCTACTGTATGTACAGTATTCATGTATGAAATTCATATAGACTTCAGAAAATGATGTGATAAATGTGAACAATGTGTTCCTAATATCTGTATCACAAATCTCTTCGCCTGAGAACGGTGAAACAGTTAAAGTCAGCCGTTCTGCCTGATCAATATTTTAGAGCCTTTCTGTCGGACCATTAAAATAACATGAATTCAGAGGCACATGGTCCCTCCTCTATAAATAACATCTATGTCAGGAAACTTCCTATTGTGGTTAAGTACACGTGTCTTTCTGTCTGTCACTTTTAATTAAAACCTCCATTTGTTCAGTTTCCACAATCTCACGCTGTGACGCTGTAACAGTAACTATATGCATGTCTGTGTGGCCAGTCAGGCTGGATAGAACAGCTTATGTCATGTCAGATGTATCATGAATGAGTCAGTGTTGAGGATTTAGCATATGTGTGTGTATGTGTGCAGTCATAGGTTTAATCTGACGGTCTCTCTGTGGCTAAAGTCAGTGAGCACACAGGCTTAATGTTAATCTTACTGTAGCTACAGAGTTTCTGTTTTTCTTGTAGGGCAATCTTAAAACAAAGACATTTACATTTTTTTTGGCAGATGCTTTTATCTAAAGCGGCTTACAGTAAATGCAAGTCTACATTTGATCAGTGCTTATGTTCCCTGGAATTGAACCCACAACCTTTGCTTTGCTAACCCAAAGCTCTACCAGTTAAGCTACAGGAACACAAAGAAACAAAGAACAAAGACATTTTCATATTTAAAGAGCTAGTTCACCTTAAATATATAATTTTGTCATTATGTAATTGATGTCAGATATGTTGTCAGTTGCCTTAAACTTGTAATGAAACTTCTCATGTACAGTCCTGATGGACAAAGCTTATATTTTTTGTCATTTGTGTAATTCTTTAACTACATTTATTTCAAATGATCACATGCATTGTCTTAAAAGATGTATGCGGCATCTCCAGAAATCTTTCACAGTCACATATTAAGAGTGAGTGACGGGAACAATGTGACACAACAAAGGAGAAAAACAAGAATAACTGCACTCAGTTCAACACGTTTTTACATGTTTATTGAATGTTTTCAAGCTACACAGTGTGAGTAACTGAAGCTGCCTGAGAATCACAGAGATGATTCTGTGTTTATGGGCAGTAATCAGTGACACACACACCACACAGAGGTCACAAAACACACCTCAACATGTAACCTACTTTCTCAATGTCAATCTGCATACCTCAGTAACCAGCTGACCAGTTCTTAGCTCTGATACTGGTGACCATTCTTCTCAAAAACGTTCATAGGCATTTTTTTCTTCTGTTAGTAAGTTCATATTTAAAACGTTTTTACTTCCACAGTGAACTAAATTGATCATCAGCGAGTTTCCAAGCCATTAGATATTTCCACAGGTCAATAACTGATGAAAATCTGGCACTGATGGATTAATGTTGTTAACGTCTGGAACATTAATAACTTTACCGTAAATAACTGTACTTTTAATAACAACTTGTACTGAACCCAGAACAGTAAAAAATCATGTCAGGTTATTGAATGTAAATGATTGAATTATTGAACAGTAAAAATTGGAATGAGACTGAGGTCCAGGACAAATACTTAAATGTAAATGAGAGGAGACACTTTAATAGGAAAATAAAATAATTATGAATACTTTGTAATGATGCATATTCACCATTTAACCAAATTATTGACTGTTGTTTATACTTGTCTGATGGAGTGAAATGTCTCATATCACTCCATAGTCTTTCATATCAATAAAAACGTATTTATACGTCTATATTTCATGCCCATTTATTTATTTGGTAGACAGCTGTATAATAGACACTTCATTATTGCAAAATAAAGTGCTCTCAACTAGTGGGGGGACATAATACTTCCATACCGCCTGCTAACTAAGAAAGTCTAACTAAAGAAAGTCGAAGAAAGTAATGCAGCAGTCCATGAGAAGAACGTGACATGATATTTCTCTGTAAACGTCCCTCAATCCCAGCATCCTCCACTGCAGGACAAATGACTCGGTCAGAAATGCTCTCATGTTCTCCACCTCCTCTCCTCCTCTTCTTACAGACTGTTTATCTCCATCTGTCGAACACTTTCTTCTTTCTCACTACCTACTACAGTGCAGAACAGAGTCAGCAAAAAGGAGAGAGAGAGAATGCAAGCAGAATAAAGGAGTTACTTGATCTCATTTGCATGCTAGCGCTACGGGGGAGGAGCCAGTATGTGATGGAGGGAGGCCACACCCCCATGCATCTCTGATCAAAGCAGAGGCACGACTGCTGAAAGACTGACTAAACTCTGCTGCGCTGCCTCACGCTGAGAGAGAGACAAAAGAAAAGAGCAAGTGAACGAGACGGGAATGTCGGAATGTTGTCCAGCTGCTGATTCACGGTGTCAGGACAACAGAACGGACAAACACCGCTGTCACACTGTGTCTGTGTTTTCTGCACCAGCAGGGAATTGGGACGGATAGTGAGGGTGAGCTGTCAGGTGTGTCTGGCTGAGGTCGGAGTTCTGCTCGGATGGATTAGTGTGTCCTGAGCTGCGTGTAGAACAGACATGGGGAACCAAGAAACCCGGGTGAAGGAGCTGGACACAGGTCTGACTAGTGCAGCACCTAGCTGTGGATGAATTCTGTATTGTATTTGAGTGTGTGTGTATATGAGTGTGTATGCGTGTTTTTGTGTGCGTGTGTATGAGTGTGTATGCGTGTTTGTGTGTGTGTGTATATATGAGTGTGTGTGTGTGCGTGGGCTTATGAGACAATGTCACCCTCTAAAAATTATGTTTAATTCTCTAGTACACTTACTGGAGTTACTATATAATTGCAACATATAAGAATAATACAACACAACAACAAATTACTGTTTATAAACAAGATTTACTCTGTTTGCACTCAATCTCTTGTCATCTTCATTTTCACGATTCGGTGAGCATTGAAGTGGCCATTTAAAAATTAATAACTAACTGCTAAGGAGTTATGAAAGATATATTTCTGCAAGTATTATAATGCTGCAAATATATTCCAAACACAACTATAAATATAAATCAACACATGGAAAACAAGTGTATATTGTATAATAATGCATAATAATAATGTATATTAGGACCTATAGGCCTATGGCTGTTTGTAAGGTACTGTTCTTTGTTAAACTGTTTTGAAATAATATGTATTACAAAATAAACTTTGTATAAACATTGAATTACGTGAAGTAGTTCCTAAAAAGGCAGGGATAGTTTTTAATGTCTTTCTTCCATGACTCCTGCAACCCCCACAAAATTCATAAATGACCGGTTTTATTCTCTCGTTCCTCGTTCTCGGTCTTTAAGTGTTATTATTGTGAAGTTAAAAGTAAATCTAGTGTTTTTAGCATTGCTGGTGACACATTGTTGAACACAGAACCAAACAGAACCATGGCTATATGACTATATATCAGTATGTAGGACAATGTCTGTTGACTGGATTAAGCTATTTTTATGTATTCAAGAATTTTTTGAGCACAGTGCCGTAGATTTAGTGTTTTTTTTCATTCTGTTCCATTTGCTTTCGTTTAGAGGACTATAAATGTCCTTAACACAGCAGAACACAAGAACGTTCATTCTGGTTTGTTTTATTCCTTTCAGTTGTTTTATAGGTTCTTCTTGTTCACAGTATTACAAATAATCCAGATAATTTATCCACTTAATAGCTTTTATTGACCGTGTTCTCAGATTTACCTTTGATACCCACAATGCAATGGTAAATGGTTACAGGAAATAGCAAGGGATGACCTTGCCGAGGGAGAAGTATTTATTTTAAAGTGGGACATTTTCAACTATTTTATTTATTTTCTGACTAAATTAAAGATGATTTGTCTTTAAATGTCTGTCTTTGACTTATCAAAGGCCTGGACAGCACAGTCATTGTGAAAGATCTCCTCAGCATCTGCTGGACCCAGTCAGACAGTTCTGACTCCAGTAATGTTAGTTTAGGTGACACCGGGCTTCTGAGTCAGAATCGCTTTTTTACTCATGTTGTGAGAATGGGGCGGTAACTGGAGGAGAAGCTCATTTTATCTCTTTATCGCTTCTACCCCAAAAGTCAGCTACATCTTTTAAACTTAAATTTACTCACGACATCGGTGAGCAATAGGATTGAATGTTTAATTGCAGGCATGAATTAGGCAAGAATGTTGGAGATATATCTGGGCCTTGAACGTTGTCAATATTATTCTAGAGTTTTGGGGCCAAGTTCATTTTGGTGATCCTAAAGATCATGTTGACTTGTAGTTTGTTCCTAGTCTTTGTGTCTAGTTTCCATGTTTTAAGTTAATTAGTCATTGAGTTCTGGTTCAAGTTAATAACCCTTCCTCTGTTTCCATGGATTCCAATTATGATTACCTGTGTCTAGGTTAATTAGTTCTGAATTTGTTCTAGTATTTATAGTCGTCTGTTCCTTAGTGCATTTGTCCGTGTTGAGGTCCGTGTTGAGGTCCGTGTTGAGGTCCGTGTTGAGGTCCGTGTTGAGGTCCGTGTTGAGGTCCGTGTTGAGGGACGTGTTGAGGGACGTGTTGAGGGACGTGTTGAGGGACGTGTTGAGGTGAACAGTGAATCTGTTTTCAGGTTGGAAATGAAAAGCACCAGTCTGTACACTGTAGACTGATGGTCCAGCAGGGTGGGCTTAAAACCAGTGAGAGACAAACAGCTTACATGTCAGGTGTTTTGTTGAAAGGTGAAACAGTGAGAGGGCATTGTGATTGCATTGTGTGAACGTTTGGTGATAGTAACTCAGCAATGTGCTGATGGCTGGAACAACACCTCATGTTTGTTTTTTTGTTCCTCTGTGTTCAGCTCATCAGGAGTTTGTGGATGCGATATCTATTTGCCAGCAGTGTTGGTTGTTTTGAATAACAACAGAAAGGAATTTCAGTCCGGATTACTGGACTTTGGGAATGTCTCGGATTGTTGGTTTATATCCACTACAAAGAAACGGCTAAAGGCTAAATTGATGATTTAACTCAACTGTGTGTGGCGGTAAATATGCTGGTACATACAAACACATCTAGTTGTTTTACCAATTTATTTTTAAAAAGATGTTTTTTTTCCAAACTGAGTTTGATTACAAGATATTTTTTCTCAGTTTTTGCTGTTTCACAGATTAATTGTGACGTTACTCTCTGTCACATAATTATATGATTTTCTTTCTCTGTCGTGTGTCATTATTACTGTTGCTCATACTGGGTTTAGGGTTTAAGTCATTTAGTGCCTGACTGCAGTACTGTAGTGAGTAACTCGCTCTGCACCGTTTACACTGTAGATAGGTATGCTCTAAATTATCTGACAGACTATAATGGTGGAAATAATCCCATAGATTTACATTAAACGACAGCAAATTGCTGCGTTGTTTAAGAGGAATGTAACTGTGCAGAGATTGTGATTACACAGAGATTAAACACAGCTTCACCTGTTAAAGGGAGGCATCCTCCTGTTGTGCTCAAGGGCACAGGTCTGCCCTCTCTCTCTTCCATCAGTCAGTTTTCTTTCTCCCTGTAAATGTGTCTGCAGATGTAATCGGTACAAGAGCAGGTCTCAGACCAGTTTGACAGGATAACCAACAGCAATTTATCAGAACATGTTAAAAACTCTTATCTCATTGAAATTTATATTATACAAGAGATGAACATGTATGTGAGTTATGAGGCCATATCTGAGCTCTCACGAACAGAGCTGTTTCAACAGACAAATAACAGCTCATCACCCAATCAGATTAGTTGCTTTGCTCTGCAGAAAAAACATGACACCCCCATTGTTGCTGCTTAGTTGGTTTTGCCCTTTTATTCTCAGGGCTTTGCTAGATGGTTTGTGGAATTGCTGTCAGCTAAAAAAGACAAGAAAGGGGTCAAAGATGCTGTTATCTCAAGACCTTTTAAGTAGTTCATGGTTAAATTTGAGTGAAGATGAATTTCTGTTCCATTATTTTCCCATGGGAAATGTGTCATCAACAGTGATCCTAATTCAAGAGGAGTTAAGTTGCTTGTATTGCCACCAGACTCTGTTTTATTTCCTGTAAGGGGAGTTTTGTTGGGCTGTTGTATAAACATGAGGGGTTACACAGATGGGTAGGTCACACATTACAGTAAATAGAGGAAACAGCTGTTAAATGATGGCATTGAGGAAACAAGCAGAATTAAATGTCTGGCTCAGTATGTAAGTTGACTTTATAAAATGTGATTCATTTATGAACAAGAAATCACTTCAACAGCCCATCAGATGAGAGCAGGAGGTGCGATGACATACATCAGACCAGAGCGCTGGCAAGACTTTCCAGAACAATCATTCAGCGAATCTTTCCTGTTAAATTACAGAACTAATTATTCCACAGCAAACTGAGTCTGTACGGATATTTCTGTGGACACGCTGTAATGCGGGATTCAAGTTTGCAGGTTAAACATTTGTGAATCCTAAATAATAGTAGTTTGAGAACAATAAGCAAAGATGCCTTAAATGATCATTTGACAGCTTGATTTTTTTTTTGTGCTTTTGTCATCTTATCTTTGTTATCTCAGTTAATCTTACAAACGCAAACTGCAACATGCAAGGGTTTTGTGGTGTTAAGATGCAACTTTTTAAGACATAGTGGTATGTACTGATGCTAAAGCACTCTCACAGAGAGGGTTTTAGGGGCAAATATATAATAGGGCACATATATATTTTAGTATCGTAAATATTATTTAAATTCTTAAATATCTAAGAGTCAGAGTACAGTAAGTGAGATGGCTTGTATATGTTTTTACATTGTTTGGCATCTAGACAAATGAGGATCATAACAGATTCAGCTTCCTGTACCATGTTAAACTGTGTCACCATTCTACAGTATTTCCGTCTGCAGGGCTCTCTGCCTGTCCTGCACACAGGCTGTCATGTTTCTAACCATCTACAATATGTCAGCCTCACTTACTGAACAACAGGAAGTAAAGCAGAGAACCAGGAATTGTTTAAGCTTTTGCTGGATACATTTGACTGGAAAACTTTAGGCACTGAAACTTCCTTTTGTTTGGGTGGAAAATTATAATCCGTTTAGGAGGACCATGAAATTGAAGGATGCTTTTTTTCTGAAACCGTTTTGAATCCTTTCATGATTTGTTTTGAAGGGATTCTTGAAACATGTCATCTATGTTGTCAGACAAATAAAAAATAACCGAACTTGCACCACTTTCAGATCAAGACCAGGAAGTTTGAAACTGTGTATGCTTTATAATTTTATCCAGTGTATATGATTGTAAATGTGGTTACAGTTACCAGAGCATTCTATACATTTTTCACATACAGTTATAGAAATACAGTTATGAAACTGTTTTGGGAAAGATTTTTTGTTGCTCCATGCTGAGAGAAAAATGCCCTCCTCACATAACTGCTCCTGTCAGTGACATTACTGCCGTCTCAACTGTTGATTTTGGCATTCAGTGGCCCCTCCACTCACCCCATGCTGTCGTGTCCAACCCAACAAAATAATTCCCAGATAATTATATTAGCTTTCCTCATCTTCTAGTTCAGCCAACGGTGATTTCTGAATTTAAGAGAGGCCACAAGCTGCTCACTTGTGTCAATTCATAACTATAGAAACCAAAACCTCCAACTTATGATATGAGCTTTAGGTGTCAATGAAAGCCTTTTGTTAGTGGGACAGTATTAGCCTTCTCCATGGGGTTTAATTCTCTTTTATTACACATGATGTTTATTACACTGATGTTTGACTTTCCTCTCTCTCTCCTGTTCTTTGCCTTTCAAACACTAAAACCTGGAAGTTTTCATGGTTAGCCAAGCATGAGTTGAGCCAAGCAGAGATCATTTCAGTCAAGAACAGTTTGTCTCAAGATTTAAAGTTCTTTATTGTTGTCATTAATGAATTCGTCTGCCTTTAACTGAACTCCCTCCATTTGGCAGAACCCATTCAGTGCATTTGTTCTGCATTTCTAAACTCTTTCCCAATTAGTAAGAGCTGTAAACGCACCCTTTGGATCACCCAGTACCATCTACTGTAATATTTCTCAGGCAGTGAGCCGCTTCAGTGCCTCAGCCAACCTCCAACAGGGCCTCAAGTGAGGAGTCAAACATACCCATTCTTGCTGCTGTTCAAAACGTACATCTGACTGCATGACTCTCAGCAGGTTTCTCAGGCAGCAGTGAGGGAACAGTTTCATAGGAATAAGTTTAATTAAGAATGGTTCATGCAGTGCAGTAAGATGAGACTAGAGGAGAAATGGTCTAAAGATTAGACACATGAAGACATCCTCCATCGCTTGTTAAACAGCAAACGTTGTGTGAGGCTGAAACAAAACTCAAATGGCTTTCATTCAATCTCATTCCATGAGATTATAGGTGTTATGTTTATTTGTGTATTTTATTTCTTAAATAACGTATACAGCTGAGAGATGAGTGGTGTTGTGATGAACCCCAAACTGTCATGACTATCAAAACCAAAGAACCTCTAGTTTTAAACCCACATTTATAGTTATTATTATGCTCTAAGAAGCCACACAGATGATTCTGCTGAGATTAATGTGTTGTGAAAGCGAAATGAAAATGGTGATGTATAATGCAGGAGAGTGTGTCCTGGTTCTGCCTTTGATGGGTCAGTGTGTGTGTGTGAGGCAGAGAGAGAGAGCAGTAAATAATACATTTATAGCATCTCTTGTCCCCACACAGCCTTTCTCAGTGGACTGTTTTATGTCAGTGTCAGCTCTCAGATACAGACGCAAACTCAGATTGGACGATGAATAACTCTGTCACTCACAAACAGCAGCTGAGCGTTTCTTCAGAGAGAGCCAAAGAAACTATCATGTCTTATTTAAGTTCAAGCCAGCCCACACTACACCATCACATTTTCTGTGCAGAGCTTCATTCTGCCACATCCTACAACAGGTTACAATCTTTTTTTAAATAAGCATATAATCATATAAATATGATTATTTCATAGCTAGTGTGGTGAGACAGTGCCTGGTGGTCATTTCAATGTGACAACACAAAACACATTATGTCGAGTCATCACTCTTAGACTGAATCAATGATCTCTCACACCAATACAACAGGTTTAAACAATAGATTGAGAAAAATTGTGATATCTCTCGGTTAAGTGTGACCTGGACAGGAGTTGGTTAACTAAAATAGTGCTGTTGGTTTAGAAATTTCAACATATTGCTATTGAATGCCTGTGATTTAGATAAGACAACATCACAAGCATTTATCCCACCACATATTGGCAAAATTGTGTTTTGGATTTTTTTAAGTAAGCGATATTGTACAACATGTACTGAGGCTACAAAGCCAACCACTAATAAGATATCATTCTTTTCTTTATGTCCAGGCATTCAGTCAACCAAAAGATCAGGGATCCCAGCTCCTTGTGAGATCCAGCAGACCATCTCTAGAGAGCGTGATCAGAAAAGCTCCACCAACAAGAAGTTGGTCACAAGTTCCAGCACATCCAGCCTGTCCACTCTGACCAAACAGTCTCATGGCTCTGTCAGGACCAAAGCAGTGTCTGTGGTGTTGGACAAGACCCACCTGGAGCATCAGGTGAGGGAGCTCCTGGCTGAAGCCAAAGCCAAAGAGTTTGAGATCAGTAAGTTACGAACGGAGCTCCAGCGGCATAAAGAGAAAGGTTCCTCATCAGAGGCTGAAACACCAGAGGGGAACTCTGAAAGAACACCATCACAGCCTGGAGACATCCATGCACTTGTAGGGGAACTAAGAGACAAAAATGGGCATTTCCAATATGAATTAGCCACCCTGAGAGAAGAAAACCAGGCTTTGAAGCAGAAGCTAATTACATTAGAGAGCTCATCTTCATCCTGTGGCAACCCAAACCTCACAGCACCACTCACCAGCTCAAGTAAGCCTTCAGTTAATGGGGTTTTGCCAAATAGCGATACTGGCACTCAAGGCACAATCAATGGCAACCACTTCAGAAATTCACTGTCGTCTGGTAGTGACACCACCAAAGGCTCTTTACCTTCCTCAGACTCTTCAGATTTTGTAAAGATCCCATTATGTTCAGACTCAGACAGTAGCAGTATCAAGGGTGTTGTCCCCAGTGGTGGGGTGAATGAGCTCTCAGTGGAGTCCTTGACAGAGCGCATCCAGAAGATGGAAGAGAGTCACCACAGTACAGCTGAAGAACTTCAGGCCACTCTACAAGAACTGTCTGACCAACAACAGGTTGTTCAGGAGCTAACAGCTGAAAATGAACGCCTGGTGGAGGAGAAGGGCCTCCAGCAGACCTCTCTACAACAGCAACGGGAGCGTGTGGAGCTGTTGGTGCAACAGAATGAATCTCTCCTCCAAAGGCTCAGGGAACAAGCTCAGAGTCAAGAGGCGGAGGTCTCTCACGCCTCTCGGGTTGCAGAGCTTGAGGAACGTCTGGCTGAGCAGGTAGAAAGTTCTCGCTATGAAAGAGAGAAACTGTTGGGCATCCAGCAGCAGCTGACCGGGAGCCTCAGAGCTTTGGAAACGGAGCAACAGGAAGCACAAGTAGCTGTGAAGACATTAAAGGAAGAGCTAGAACTTCTTCAAGAACGTCTAGAGAGGGAGAAGTTTGTTGGAGATGATGCAGTGAGAAAGGCTGAGGAACAGCGGCTGGATATAGAGGCTCTGAAAGCAGAGAACATTGGTCTAAAGGCTCAGGTTGAGGTGGAGAGGCAGAAGGTTGCTAAGCTGAAGGCCATGCAGAGTGTCAGCAACAACACTGAGTTACAAAATCTGCTCAAAACGGCTCATGAAGACAGAGACAAGCTTGAGATCAGCTGCATGGAGTTACAGAAAGAGCTGCAACAGACACAAAGTAAAATGGAGAGTGTCCAGAGTGCTCTGGCCAAGGTACAGTAAGTTTTAATAGGACTTTGAAATGATTTAATTGCTTAATAACTTTTTAGGGTGCTACTAGTATTATCAATTTTCTGTGTCTTCCCTGTTGTCAAATAAGGAATGCAAAAAGTTATTAAAGAGTCACCATATGTACAGCAGTTTAATTACACACAACTGTAAAGCATATTTATGTACCAGAAAATTCGAGACCAGCGTAGATTATGTTGTAAAGCGAAGCCTCACACAGCTGCTTGTGTGCGCTTGTAAGTGTTTTAGTCAGGCAGTTTGGAGGCATACCTCATTCTGTAAAATACAGTAAAACACAGAAAGACAGTTAAAATCCCTCCTGGACACCAGCATCACTGGCACACCAGACCAGATCACCACAAAAAGCAAACTGAGCTTTAATATTCTCTCTGATTTAACCACTGAATGTGAGCCAAGACTCAGTGAGCAAACATACAAAGTCAGTCACGGTGTCATCCAGAATGTTTGATGCCATCAGCCAGAGCTTAAAACTCCAGAGCTTCTCAAGAACTTCTCCACAGCTTCTCCAGAAGCTTGTTTCTCACTGGACAGTGTTTTGAAGAAAGTGACAGGATGTGTCTATTTTTGCAGGTGGAGAGCGACAGGCAGCAGCTGTTGGAGAGGGTGGAGAACCAGGAAGATCACAAAGTCAACATGCTTAAGCTTGAAGAGCAGAACAGAGATGCTGAGAACCAGATCAAGGACCTGAAAGAGACCATCTTTGAGCTGGAAGACCAGGTGGAGCAGCAGCGAGCTGTTAGCCTGCACACCAACCAGACCATTCTGGACCTGGACAGTAAGACGACTTTTCAGCACTGAAAAGAGACCAGTACCAGTTTCACTCATGCATCTGCTGATTTACTGCTGTTCCCCAGGCAGAGATAACCATACTGTATCTGACAGACACACACACACACACACACACACACACACACACACGAGACGTTTAGTGAAACACTGACTGAATTTCCACCCTGGATGGATTGAGATATTGAGCTGTTTTTCTTTCTAAGTTGAGGGGCAGAAGTTTCACAGTGCAGGTTATAATTTAATAGCAAGTCTGTCCAGTTGCTGTAATCTTCCTATAAAGGCTCCTTGTTACGGCCCTTAATTACAGTGAAATAGTTATTTCAGTGGTTTTAAACATTGGAGGCAGTTGTCTAGTAAACTTAATCACAAGCAACTGTTTGTGTTTCTTCATATATTTGTGTTTGGGAATCATTAAGAGTTACATCACACACGATTCACACAATGACTTTCATCCACATTTAACTGAGTCACTTAAAAAAACAATAGAAAACATCATCATGCTGGACCCAATAAGAGGATTAAAAAACGTTTAAATACAATTAAAAAAGACAAATACAGAAAAATATCAAACATATTCACTGGTAAAGATTGTAAAATATGGCTGTTGTTAAATAAATATGTTGGATTTTGATGACAAATATATGATTTGAGCAGTACAATATGTTTCTGTGAGTTATGTTTCTGTGAGATGTCAAAATATGTAAAATAAATATGTAAAATATGTTTCTGTGAGTTTTTCACCGGTTGCTTTTGCTTTTTTCAGATCAAACCAGGCGGCTGGAGGAAAACAGGGCTGAGCTGGAGAAGCAGATTAAAGCCATGAACAAACAGATGAAGGTGGAGTTTCTGTTCTTCTGTCATTTCTGAGAAGAACTACAACATGATGGATTGATAATGAATGTCAGTTTGAATAATAAGCCACATATCCTCCCACCTCTGTATTAGTGCAGTTTAGTGCTGTATTAGTGCTATATTAGTACAGTTTAGTGCTGTATTAGT
>JBAJNP010008267.1:0-20627 GCA_036877545.1 Yasuhikotakia modesta | reverse complement strand
GAGAGAGAGAGAGAGAGAGAGACAATAAGAAACGATCTAATATAGACTGAGAGGATAAAATGATGTCTTTCTATAAGAAATTCTGGACTTCTACACTTCCAAGGGAGACTTTTGTATGTATCTATGGTCACACACACACACTGTGCAGTTTTGATAAAGTGATAAACATGTGAATACAGGAGTGGAGACCGTAAACAACCTTTTCTGTGTGCTTGGAAAATTAGAGTCAAATATATTTCTAAATATTCTGAATATTGTCCTAATCCCTCCCCCCCTCACACACACACACACATACAATGATGGACTCAATTATCAGTTGTTTAGGGTCTTTTATTATCTATTATTTCTATTTTTCAGACACGTTTGATCACTTGCCCAGATGAACACGTATTTCTACACACATTTAAACGGCTTTAATTCACTCAGTAATCAGGTATGAATAAACTGTTGTTCTGACCATCTGGTCTTCCACAGTTTAAAGCGCTTTGAAGACGTGCTGTTGTTGTTAATGGACGCTCAGCCCAATTAATTAGAAACTGTAGCAGAAATATTAGTGGTTTATTTCCCATCCGGTCACTGCCGGCCTGCTGCTCATTGCCAAAGCTCTGGAGTCCAGCGTTCCTCATGTGTGCTGCTCTGAAGACACGGGGGCACACGGCGGGCGCTGAAGGCCCCCGATGGTTTTACAAACGCAGCCCAGCCGAGCCTCAGTGCTCTGCATTATTGATGGACAGGAGCTGGAGTTAGATTCTAAATCTGCAGTGGATGAAGATCTTCATGCTGGAGAAATAAAAAAACGTCAACAGAACTATGATGAAAATACTATAAAACATGGATTATGCTTTTCTAGTCACAAACAAGTGCTTTAATAGTGCACATTAAGAGCAGTGACTGAATTTTGATGGCTGTTGACAGTTTGTGTAGCTTGAAAATATGACCTTCTGTCTTGGATAAGATGGTGAAATATCTCTGAGCAGGACAAATCTACTGTAAAATGTGCCCCGGCAGGTTACAGCAGCACAAAGGCAGACAGTCAAACAAAGAGAGTGAGGATGGAGAAGAAACATGCAGATGTTCCTCATAGCCTCAGATTCAGTGATTACAGCAGAGACCCTCAGAGTCTGCCCATCTATTATTCATCTGTGAATTACTTCTAGATAGAGCTGTGTCTGTGTATGTCTGTGTGTGTCTGTGTGTGTGTGTGTGTGTGTGTGTCTCTCTGTGTCTGTGTGTGTGTGTGAGTGTGTGTCTGTGTGAGTGTGTCTCTGTGTGAGTGTGTGTGTGTGTCTCTGTGTCTGTGTGAGTGTGTCTGTGTCTCTGTGTATGTGTGTGAGTGTGTGTGAGTGTGTCTGTGTGTGTGAGTGTTTCTCTGTGTGTGAGTGTGTCTCTGTGTGAGTGTGTCTCTGTGTGTGTGTGTCTCTGTGTCTGTGTGAGTGTGTGTGTGAGTGTGTCTCTGTGTGAGTGTGTGTCTGTGTCTCTGTGTGTCTGTGTGAGTGTGTGTGTGTGAGTGTGTCTCTGTGTGTGTGTGTGTGTGTGTGAGTGTGTCTCTGTGTGAGTGTGTGTCTGTGTGAGTGTGTCTCTGTGTGAGTGTGTGTCTGTGTGAGTGTGTCTCTGTGTGAGTGTGTGTCTGTGTGAGTGGGGGGGTTGTAGGAAAGATGGGGGAGGGGGCAGGAGGTTATGGGGGCAGCAGGAGTCAAGGTCTTATCTGAGAACGTGTTCTTGTGCTTTTAAAGATCTTTGACAACATCTGATGAATCACATCAGTGTGACAACATCCTTTTCTATAACCAGGAGCCACAGAACATTGGACATAAAGATAAATGCAAAGATATGTCATTAAATGAGCACTTATACTGTGTGTGTGTTCATATACCTACACATACATATGTGTATATATACATGTATACACATTCTTTTTATTCTTTATCTTTCACTTATTTGTTTTTTCTTATCTTCTTTTTATCTATACCTCTGTTGGAAAGAGAGAGCGTCCACTTTATAATGTTTGTCATATTTCTCTTGCATTTATATGACCACACACACACACACACTGGAGGAGGTCTGTAGGAGGTCTGTAGGAATCTACAGGAGGTTGTGGTACCATATGCTCAGGTTACTGAAGTCTCTGCTCTGTGTTCAGAAACACGTTTTGCTGTTACTCAGTCTGGATCTTGTTTCTATCTCAGTTTTTACAAACATTCATTGAAAGTTGCAGCTTGCGTCCATCTGTATTCATTAAAACCCTGATCTATGTAAACGTGTTTGTTAGAAATGCTTGACTGTTGTGACGCATCTCGCTGACTCTGATCTTCAGATTGAAATGCACAATAGAAACATTAATAATTGTTAAAATAAATAAACACACAGTAGCTCGGACAGACTGTGTTTCACAGCATCTGATTGGCTATCTGTGATCTGATTGGCTGATGTGTGTCTCTGCACAGATTGTGTTACTGAGAGCTCTGCTGTCTCAAACACATTCATCTTTAATCTATATTCTAATAATTCTTCTCTCCAGGGAGTTCACTGGTGCCGGGGCTCCTGTGGCATTCTGGGTAATTGTTCAGGTCCACAGAGGTCTTCCTGAGAGCTGGTTTTACATTTTGATGGTCTGTTGAAATATTTGCAACGCATGTCTGTGATTGTCAAAGAATTTGTCTCTTTTTAGTCATCCTGTTTATGCAACTGTCCATTTTGTGACGCTGGTCTTGTTTCAGCTGGTCTTGTTTTTATTTGTTATTGACCTATCTAGTGGAGTATAGAAAATGTTTTTATGTAAGGGCTAAATTTATCCCTGCCTTTGTGAACGAAGACAGGTGGCATTAATGTGTGTGTGTGTGTGTGTGTGTGTGTGTGTGTACACTGTAGCCCAGAGCAAACCACTGACTTGAGACTGTTGACATTGTCAGGGAATGGCTGACAGCACAAGAGCTTATTTTTACTCATAAATACCCACAATGCACCTCACATCTGGATTCATTAGTTGACAGCGCCAAGCGCTTCATTCTGATTAACATCACCTAACACTGTTTTCTTTAAAAAAGGTTTATCTGAATATAAATCATAAAACGCTGAGTGAGAGACACACTGGGGAAGCGTTTATGAATTATTAATGTTATTGTTCCCGGTCAGCTTGATTTATATTAAATGATAAATTATTTACGAAGTAGAAGAGGTGAAACTCGGCCACATCTCTGTGTTTCTCCTCGTATTGGATTTGACTTTAAAATGCATTTAGTATGAAAAGTTACCTTTAATTTGATTGTTTTTCAGCTTTCGTAGATATTAAAGTGATTTATAATGGCCAAATGTTGCTGTTTAAAAACACAAACATTATTCTGCAGTAACAGGTGAATGAGGGTCTGTGTTAATGCACATAATGTTTCTGTAAATTAACCTTTTGTCACGAGAGTGAATTGTGTAAGTGATTTGTTTTAATGAATGAATATGCATGATTTCTGCAAATGAAATGGTAATTTGAACAGGGCTGCTGTCACAGTTAATAGAGTCACTGTATTTTGCTGAAATTACCTTTTTATTGTGCCGGATAAGGATTATTTGTTGCAATCCATTTCTGCTTTTAATATTTGTATATTAGTGTTTCTATTATTCACAAGTTATGAAAATTAAAACTATGAGAATTGCTTAAATGTTAATTTGTGAGTAAATGAATGGTGTTGATTTGTGGTGTAGATCTAGGCTGTTGTTCACACTGGTCTAGATTTAATCTTTGAGACAAACAAGAACAACATTGTGTTCTTTTATCAAAGCTTCTCCAGAGTTTCTCCAGGTGTATTTACAGGTATTAGTCTCAGGTAAACGAGGACTAGGAACTAGGATTTAGTACTTAGAAATTAGTCCTTGAGCTTCTTGTTTGTTATGCAATATAATTTTAGCATTCAGCGTGAGGCGTTATTAAAAATGACACAGCCAAGGTCAGTGTTTTATTATTCAGTAAAGCCTGGAAATTGCTTAATCGTATCAAACGGAGCCGGGCGTTCCTGTACGGAGTCCTGTGTCAGGCTGATAAAGTGACACTGTAAACATTAGAGATGGACTGAGTGCAGCAGTCAGTCAGAAAGTGTCTGTTCTGCATCAACAATAACTGACCATCTCAGCTCATGTTGTTTATTAGTCTCCTGTAATGTTTCATTACAAATGTCCCATTTGCTGGTGTAATAGCAGGTTTTATATAGAGCGTTTGGAACGGGGTGTTTTGTCACCTGATGTGTTTTTATAGAATCACCTTCAGGGAATCATATTTAACAAGGTTTGTGTTGGTTCCCACAGAGAGAGAGAGCTAGCAGAACAGCCCTGCAAATTACAAACACTAAAATTAACCTCCAACACCTCAGCTCTGTTCTCTAACCCGCTTATTCTATACAAAACTACTGTTTAAACCTTATCTTGTGTCACACAGTGTTAAATGTTACCTCATTGTTTTCAGTGTTTGTTTACGGGTGTCTGAAAATGTCCCTTTCTTTGTGTTTACGTGTTTAATGATTCATTTCCTCATCAGATTGACTCAATATGTCTGTGTAATTCATGATGAAATATTTGGGTAAAGTCATGCCTTCTGTCTGAAAAGATGAAGATTAAATAAACTGTCCTCACAGCGGTTCACCTGTCAAAGATAAATGTAGAATGTACTAGAATATACCGGCTGTCCTTCACTGAATCCTGCCACAGGTAAGTTATTCTGGATAATGACTGTTTATCTCTCTGCTGTAAGACACAGGATAGTTTTCATCTGGATTCATTTTATTTGTGGTTATTTTAGCAGAATGAGGGGTAAAAACTATCCAGACAGTCTTCAGAATGTTGATTCAGTGTTTATGTTGAGTTTATGTTGAGTTTATGTTGAGTTTATGTTGAGTTTATGACACACACTGATTAGATTTTAAACCATGAAACCATGTGTGGTTTTAATTTTAATAGTTTGTTGGTTTAATGTTTGTGGTTGTTATAAAATGATTAAAACTTCCTAAATTTTAGTGACATGGTTGCAAAAAATAAAGAGAAAAAAAAAAAAGAGAACGTGTTCATGTAATATTTAGTGTTCACCCTGAGGCGGAAGATCGATAGTTTAACTTCCTTCTTCCCTTTTTACTCACCATTTGTTAGAAAAAAGCTAGTTTTATTTATTTATTAACTTATTGACTTTGTTTTTGTGCTGTATTTGTGAAGCGTGTAATATTTCACCTCAGCAACGAAGAGAGAAATAATGAGAAAGGGCAAATGAATAATTTGTGAGTCTAATTGTTGCGTTTTTAAGGCTTATTTATTTATTATTGTGTTCAGCATTCTCTCATATCAGTCTGTCTCACAAAGCGCTCAGACCGACCTGTGAGCGTCTGTTACTCACTTCATCGCTGTCCTCAAAGAATATCGCTGGTTTCTCTTATCACTCGTCCGCAGCTGTCTAACAGGAGTCACTGGGATGCAAACGTATCGGGGGACATGCGCTGAGTTTGCCAAACCCACAGGAAAGTTTTATTTGTCCAACAAATGATAAATACAACAAATTATCAAACCAAATCAGGGTCAGACTTCTGGTGTTAAATCTGTAAAAGTAAACAGTTAGCAGGATGTAAACAAGATATCGCTGTGTATGTAATTTAATATTATAAAATTACATTCAGGCCAGGTTTGGTGACCCAGATATTTGTACACACACACACACACACATACACACACAAACACAAGGACACCTCTGTTGTTTCCTGCCAGGATTAGAACCGAACCTGCAACCTTATATTACAAGTGTGACTCTAACCAGTAGGGCCACAAATACCTTTATAATGTTACAATATAGTGTTGTATAAAAATATTGTCAAACAAATAAATGTATATTCTAATATTAATGTCAGACATTTGTTTCTTGACTGTATCAACACGTTGAGTTTAAATTCATTTGTTATATTATGTGGCTGTTTCTCATTCACTGAACTGTAGCCAAGACACTTTGGTGGAGATGAATGTGCTCTGGTCCGGCTATTGACACAACACTCAGCGCAGCGTTTATGATCCCTGAGGTGAGAGGGCGTATCTCTCCATAAACCCCCCGACAGCTGACGGCAGGTCCGACATCCGACCTGCTTCACTGGCCTAATGTGCTGTTACTAATGCACTTCTTACAGCTAATGGCTGTTTCACACACACGACAAACGCTGCTGAAATTCATCACACAGGCCGGTCTGAACAGTTTACTGAGCTGCTGTTGTGGTTCTGAGGGCTGTCAGAGTAAAACACAGAGATGAGTGTCAGATAAGATAAGGTATGAAGATCTGTTGAGTTTAAGTTTTAATGTATAAATGTAAATGTATACAGTCTGTGAGGAGGCTGTTTTTATGGTCATGTACAGACCGATGGGTGTTTAAACAGTACGGTTCATATTCAGATGGCTGGTGTGTTACATGAACTCCATACAGGTGTGTTGACATCCTCAGGTAACGATGCTGCGAGGCAGTTTGAAAGGTCATTGGCTCCTCCGGGACTGCGGCTGTCAGCGCCGATTGCTGATTGGCTGATAGATGGCTGAGCTACTGTAAGTATCCAGGCACTCAGGACTGTTGCTTAGTAACAGCAACTTCACATATTGTTCAAGTGGCATCGACAGCGATTGACATTGTAAGTGCTTTAAAAAAATGTCCTCCTCCTACATCTATTACCTCTCTCTCTCTCTCTGTCCCTCTCTCTGTCTCTCTCTCTCTTTCTCTCTCTCTCTCTCTCTCTCTCTCTCTCTCTGTCCCTCTCTCTGTCTCTCTCTCTCTTTCTCTCTCTCTCTCTCTCTCTCTCTCTCTGTCCCTCTCTCTGTCTCTCTCTCTCTGTCCCTCTCTCTGTCTCTCTCTCTCTTTCTCTCTCTCTCTCTCTCTGTCTGTCTCTCTCTCTCTCTCTGTCTGTCTGTCTCTCTCTCGCTCTATATATAATGATATAATGTTGAGTGATGTTCATCACTCAGATTAAAACTGGTGGCACTTTATGTACAATTTACCTTCTTGTGTGTCTGGTTTGATGTTGTGTTTTGCTGAAGCGTGTCATATATAGCAGCAGTGTTACAGAAACCCACATTAAACTGTTGAGTTGATGTTGTGCAGATGACTCAGTTCTGCAGGATTTAGACAGTGTCTGCTATCATCTCTGTATATATTATATGTATATATATATGTATGTATCTGTGTATATTATTTCAGTATGAGAGTTAAACCTTAATCTCAGCAGCTGTACAGCAGTTCTGTGAGGAGAAACCACTTGTTCCATACAAACTCTCATTAGCCGTAGATGTAATAGGTTTTGTGCTGTACAAACTGTACAGTTTATACACTAACTCTACTCCTAACTCTCACAGAAAACTTTATATTTTACATTTTTGTGGACTTTTGAATACCAGGACACCTATAGAATATGTCATGCTGAAGTTTGTAGAGTTATATATAACAATTCAAATGGAGTAAATGCTGTATTTTGTGTTTACTTCAGTTTAAATTCACTGTTACTGTAACTGGAGCATCAGACCTCAGTTTCAGTTCCTCGTGTCCCTTAACAAGAAATCTGATGATCTGAAATCTGATGATTTCTCATGTCCCTGCTGAACTCTTGCCTCTGTTGCCATGCCGACGGTCCTTTCTGGGCGAAACTGTTCACTCCGGTGTGATGGAGTGATAAGTGCAGCAATTATGCCGATTCCAGCAAAAGCAACAAGCTTTTGTAAAATGAACCGTAACTGTTGCTCTGTTACAGCCTGTAGCTGCTGTGTGTAAACAGTTTTTGTCATGTTGTCATTATGATTAGGCTTAAAATCAATCTAGCAACTTAACTTCATAAGCAGTAACTTCATGAGTTTCTCATCACATTTCAATCACATTTACAATCGATTCAAAGTAGTCAATTCAATAACCTATTGTAGCACAATAACAAGTTTTGTCACTGGTTCTGGTCTCATTGTGTGGTCCAGTCACTGGTTCTGGTCTCATATGTTTGGTTCTGTTATATATATTATCATGGAGATTTGGGCTCATTGTCTTCAGCTGTGTGTTGGTTCTGTGAATGGTAACACTTGTGTGTTATTGACTGCAGTGTATAATCAATAATCACAGAGGCTGGAGACTGTAATCAAACCGCATGGATTTATTCTGTCTGACTGCTTGTGTTCTGCTCAGCTGAAGCATAACTGAAATAAATCCACAACAATTCAAGTTCTGCTTCAGTGCCAGTGAAAAACTGAACACTTATAAACATTGTGTGCTGACAATACAACACAAACACACACACACACCTGCAATGCTACAGGCACAACTCAAAAACACACACATACACACACACACACACACTAACACACACACACATACACACACATACACACTAACACACACACTAACACACACACACACTAACACACAAAGCTACAGGCACAACACACACACACACAGTAAACACCTGCTCATTCGCATGCACACACACACTCATGAAAGCAAAGGTCTGTGTTTTTTAAAGACGGTTCTCCTAGCGATGGTTGCTAATGGCTACACGGTAACTGCAGCAGCCTAGTGACCGGTTGATTACAGCCCTGTCAGCCCCACAAACACAGCTGACATGCAATTGCTGTTTTGGAAGAAATAAATGTTTGTTTTAGATGGAAACAGATTTGATAGAAGAATGTGTGTTAAAGCGTCTCTACTTTAGTTTGCAGACTGCACCAGACCATGTTACACACACACACACACACACACACAAAGAGTTGCTGCTGTGTGTGTTTTTGCTGGTCTCTGAGGGTCTGAGGAGACAGAAATATGAGTCGTCTCATTAACTTCTGTTTGAATGTGTTTCTAAAGAACCTGTGAGAACTGAACACATCATCAGAACCCTGAAAAATAAATCTGATTGGGTTCCACACTCCAGTCATTTCCAGTAAAACCAGAAAACCAGTTCAGCCTGAACACTGTGTTAATGACAATATTAAATTATGTTTGTGCTTGATTTTTATGAAATGCATGTACAGGTCATTCTTTTACGTGCATTTTAGGTTAGTAAAAAAATATGTTCCGGATTTATTTCAGGAGGTGCCGGATTCGACTCATATCATTATTTGATCTTGTTTAAAAGCTTCAGTGTTTGTAACAGAGAAGTGAGCGTGTAATGGGTTTATAGAGCAGTGAAATCTATCCATAAATGTTTTTCAGGAAACAGGAAGTTAAAAATATACCATGTCATTTGGGTTTGAGAGAGAGAGAGAGAGAGAGTTAATGGAGACTCAGGGTCTGTTAAACTAATAACATGATTCAAACCACCCACCAGACTCAGTGCTTCAGCCTGGAGCTGTTAAATCTGCTGATTAGTGCAGTAATCGCTAGATAAACAGGCTGATGAAGTGAATGATTATACAGCTGAAGCTGAGGATCTTCTATGTGGCTCTTAAATATATGAGCTGTAACTGCCTCTAAAACTCTGCCTCTGGGGCAAAGAGGCAGTTTGCCAAAGTTTCAAATGCCATGAATGTCTAAATAATGGAAAGCATTAGTCAGTATTTTGGGTTAACCTCTCTCTCTCCCACTCTCTCCMTCTCTTTGTCTGCCTTTTTTTATTTATCCATTAATTCACTCATCCATTCATTTATCATTAACTGGTCTTACTGCAGACACTGGATTTATGAATCTTGATTGGCTGTGAGTCTAAACATCCCTCACAACACCTCTGTTCCTGGATCAGCGGATGAAATTCCTCCTCTACTGATACTGTATATAGATGTTCCTCTGGGCTAAATCCTGTTTTCAAAAGCCTGTTCTGACATTTAGCAGAGCTCAGTATCTCACGCTGCCTCACAGACGTGTTCAGATACACACTCCTGCTAATTCAGAGAACCAGTGTCTCTACAGGGGACCAGATTAATAAATCTTTTGTTTTATAAGCCCCTCGGCTCAGACATGCTGCCTGGAGATAATTGAAAGCTTCGTTCTTTCATTTTTAAAGGTGACGCGCGTCTGTAACATCACAGAGGAAACCTGCTAACAGTTTAAACTTTTAAACTAAATGACAGAACTTTGGTTTGGAGATCTCTCATCTGTAAACGCGTGTGGAGACAGACGGTGTGTCCTGCTCTGATTTATTCAAAGTCTGTTACTTTATTATATTTTACACTCTCCTACACATGCATTACATTTGTGCAAGAACTCCTGTTTACACAGGGAATTATTTTACATGTGTTAGTTTCTCCAGTTTTAAATGTTTTTAAAGTTACATGTTTATTCAGAAACAGCAGGAACTGGGTTAAACTTCTCACGTTCATGTCGTCTTTCCCCGATGAGCTCTAATGTGATCTTTCCAGTCCAGGAACGTCTAACACGGTTACAGGGGAATTTCCTGTCTGCCGGCTCCTTGACAGACTGACCATATCAAATAAATCAATAAATCAAATTGAGTCAAATAAAGACTCATAATCGTTTCATCAGGCGCTTACTGTCAGGTCACATTCATGTCTGATTTTGTGAATGACCCCCTCTGCTGAGTGGTCAGAATATACACATCCCAGACAACAATTTTTGGTTGTATTAACGTTACCCTAACGTTTCTATTAAGTGCTAAAAATGCTAGTCATTCAAAGTTAAATAAATCCAGTTTTTAGACATTTTATTAACAATTGTGTTTCATTTTAGAAAAGCATTTCTAAATTATACTGTAACGGGGATGGGCAGATTTGTATTTCATGATGTCTTATAATGGTCAGGAGGAAAAAACTGAACTTGATTTTGAAATAAATGTGCATGTTTGTTATTTTAAGGTTTAAAAGATTGAGGTCAAACTGTGGCTTCATAAATGCTTTAATACGGTAACTGTATTCTGATTGATCTGAAACTTTAATATCTTCATTCATATGAATTGCTGGTAAATTCAAGAAGTTTTTTGTTTGTCTGATTGTGGTTGAGAGACTGAGACGCGTGTGGGAGACAGAGAGCTTGAGAAACTTTATAAAACCTTCATCTCAGAGGGTCTCAGTTCTGCTTGAACTCATTGGGGGCCGATGGGATGTTGAGAGATGCTTTTATGTGCTGCATTTTGCTTGTGTCTGTTTCCCAGCATGCATCAGTGATGCTGAACAGGTTCCAGCGCGTGGACCCCCCCCAGCAATACCATCCACTCGTTTCAGCCTTTTAATAGAGCGACCCAGAGAAAACGAATAATCGCCCCTCTCATATACTCAGCATGATGGACCCTCACAAAACCTCCTGGTGTTGTTATTGCTACCGACTGTACAGTTGAATTCAGCTGCAATGATCTCTCTCTCTCTCTCTCTCTCTCTCTCTCTCTGTCTTTCTCTCAGAATTTGTAAAGTGTAGAAAAGTAATCTTGTATGCTTATAATACAAAACAAAAGTTATGGCATAAGTCTTCTAATAAAGACAGACTGTAATACTGATTAATGTTCAATCTTTTAAAATGTTATACAGTTCATCTATGTCTCATAAACACGTCACACCTCTGCATTTACATACAAACGCATTCATTACATCTGGAGTTCAGAGGAGGTGTTGAGCTGAAAGCTCTGGTTTATGACTGCTGGTGAGTCAGTATGAAGAATTGAGGCTGTGAGTTTTTATGTGACTTTGGGGGGCCATTAGTCTTTAGTGTGTGAGTGAATTACTGCCCACCACAGACACGCTCTGTTTAAACAGAGAACCTGTTTATTTTAAACACAACTGATAAACATGTTTGTGTCTGTCACTATTAAAGCTGCAATCTGTAAGTCCTTGGGTTAAAAAACATTAAATAAAAACAGTTATCAGGCAAGTACAAAACAATAGACTGATAATCATGATTTACCATTTAAGCTGTCAGGTCAGATTAGTTTTATTTGATTTAAACATACATGAAGTATAAGTATATAAGTCACCTGCAGTTTTATAGTTTAACCAGAGGGGGTGACAGAGAGGGATGTTATGTGCTGTTGCATTATGATGATTATTGGTGATGTTCTGTGTCTCTGCTCTCCTTCAGTCACAGATGAAGACACTGTCAAGCGCTACTATGCCAAGTTTGAGGAGAAGTTCTTCCAGACCTGTGAGAAAGAGCTTTCCAAGATCAACACATTTTATTCAGGTACTGTTTCAATACTAGCCTTGAAATATATTTAACAAAGTAACAAAATAATTGACTTTACTGTGAGTGGTTGAATGGGTGTTTAACTCTATTTTGGGATGTGATGTAATGTTTAATACCTGCTGTGGTTATTTTGAATTCAGTTCATTCTTTCTTAACATTCAAATCTCAGGGTGAGGAGAAACGTTACATCAGCATTTCTTCAAAAATAAAGTAGGTGTCCATTAATAATTTAATACAAGATAAACTAATAGTGTTTATTAGCTTCAGTCTCTTTGTTGTTTCCTCACTCAGAGCTGCAGGTGCCAGACAGACCAAAATAAACTCTAATCCAGTTTCTCAGACAGAGAAGCTGCTGAAGATATTAAGCTGGGAAAATCTCAGACCCAATGAGTAATCTTATATGTGTGTGTGTGTGTGTGTGTGTGTGTGTGTGTGTGTGTGTGTTTCTGGTATTTAATACGTTTTGGGAACCAAATGTCCCCACATGTACAGTAATACCAGTAAATTTAGATAGATAGATAGATAGATAGATACAGTACATATATACAGTATATAAAATGTATATGTATATGTACATGTTTATATATACAATTCACAATATAAATGTATTATGCAATTATGCATTTGAAGTGAGATCTCTCGGGTTTAAACTCAGGGCTGGTAATGGACCACTTATCTTATTTACTGACCATTAGATCCAAAATCTATATCAGGAGAGCAGCTGCTCCCAGCAGATATAACAGAACAAATTCTGTCCAGTTGACCCAGACTGTGTTGTGGCTGAGACCCGAGTGGTCCTGAATTAACAGCATGAGAGCATGAGCCTGCGTCCCAGCGGACGGGTTCTGTTAAGCGCAGAGACTCTTAACACCATCTTATCCACGACCGGCTCGCAGAAACACAGACGTTTAGTCAGAGCCGGTGCCGCGTTCCAGCTGACAACTTTACATTGTGAGAATGTTTCCCTAATGTTTCCATTAAGAAGCAAAAATGTTAAGTTCTAATCAAACATGACATTTACTGTGTTTACTGGTGTTTGTTGTTTGGACTGTTGAGATGCAGATGTTTATTAATGCTCTTTAATAAATGCTCATGTATTAATGCTCTTTCTCTGAAACTGAGATGTGGCCTGTTTACCAAACTGTGCTGAGACGCTGGCCTGGCTAATACCGGCTGAGATATGACTCTATGGCTCTTCCAGGAAGGCCTTAGTTCCTGTCAGGAAATCTGTCTGCTGTTTTACTTGGTTAATGAGTGGAATGAGGGATTTGTTTTTGCTTGCAGAATGGATTCTGGTCTCGCTCAGTGTCACTCACATGAGCACCGCAGCTCAACGTGTGTTTAGCACACGCATGGCTGCACCATTGTAGACATGATTGTTATTTATATAATTGTGGAACACATGATTCTGAGAGCAAACTGAAGTTTATTGTAAATAAAACATCATTATTATGTGTTTTAATGTTTGTGTAGAGAAACTGGCAGAGGCGCAGCGGCGATTCGCTACCCTGCAAAATGAGCTGCAGACATCTTTGGATGCCCAGCGGGAGAGCAACGCACCGGGGCTGCGCAGCCATCGCAAAACGGTGCTCACCCTGTCCAACAAAGAGCGCAACAAACACCGCAACATCAAAGACCTGCAGCTGGCCTTCAGCGAATTCTACCTCAGCCTCATCCTGCTGCAAAACTACCAGGTCTAAAAATCTCTCTCTCATTGGATTAACGTTAAAGTGCATTTGCTATTTCCTGTGTGTTATTAGATACGCAACATCTGCTTAATTTTATTTCTGATATCTGAAACTTCACACAGAATCTGAACTTCACCGGTTTCCGGAAGATTCTGAAGAAACATGACAAGATTCTGGACACGACCCGCGGAGCTGACTGGCGCGTGGCTCACGTGGAGGTGGCGCCTTTCTACACCTGTAAGAAGATCACGCAGCTCATCTCTGAGACTGAGGTACGTGATCTCTGACCTCTGCTCATCATCAGTCACATGACATCACTGTACTGTAAACCCTGTATCGCCTCAGTGCATGTTCAGCGTTAGCAGCTCTAATCATGTTGAGCAGCTACAGTTGTTTAGTTCCAAACTAATCAATAATAATCAAAAACTAACTAAATTTAAAGCTGCAATTCATAACTTTTTTTATTTAAAATAAAACCATGACAGATCAATGTTCAAAACATTTCAACAAGCAACACGTTTATATAAAGACTTTAGGAATGGCAGTTTGACTTTAACACACATGATGAAACGTTCTGACCTGTGGTGTTTTCTCCTCAGGCTCTGGTGACCGCAGAGTTGGAGGGTGGAGACCGTCAGAAGGCCATGAAGAGGCTCCGGGTTCCTCCGCTTGGTGCCGCTCAGGTGATGAAACAAGCAAAACATATTTTACAGGAGAATTGAGAACATCAGGTGTGTAATATCTGCTGTTTCTTCAGCCTGCTCCAGCCTGGACCACCTTCCGTGTGGGACTGTACTGCGGGGTCTTCATTGTCCTGGCTGTAGCCTTCATCCTCACTGGTGCAGTTCTGCTCATAAACTTCTCACATATAAGACAATCACACAGAATTATAAACTTCAGTGTTAATAATCCATCGCTGTGGCCGAATCTCTCTCAGGTTTGTTCTTCTTCTGGAATCGGAACATCTGGCCGCTGGTGAGAATCTACCGCGGCGGGTTCCTGCTGGTCCAGTTTGTGTTTCTGCTGGGAATAAACACGTACGGCTGGAGGCAGGCGGGCGTCAATCATGTGCTGATCTTTGAGCTGAACCCTCGAAACAACCTCTCACATCAGCACCTGTTTGAGGTGAGACGCTGCAGAACATGTGAGGAGCCACAGAACAAACGGTTCTGGTTCAGTCAAAGGTTCTTCTTCAGTTAAACAATCATTTCTTTTTCCTGTAGAACCTTCAGTCGCCACACTTTTAAAAACAGGTGGAACATGATGCTACAGAAGAACCATTAATATTTTATAAAGAACCTTTAAAAACACCAAATGTTTTTGTTTCACAAAAGGTGTTGTGAGCAAGCACTTATTACAGATAGTACAAAATGAGCTTTTTTTCAAATAGCAGAAAATAAATGTGTCTTAATAATCAATTACAATCTCTCTCCTTCCCTCTCCCTCTCTCTCTCTCTCTCTCTCTCCTTCTCTCTCTCTCCTTCTCTCTCTCTCCTTCTCTCTCTCTCTCTCTCTCTCTCTCAGATCGCAGGGTTTCTGGGCGTGATGTGGTGTCTCAGTATTCTCTCCTGTCTGTTTGCTGACTACACGCTGTTACCCATGCAGGCCAATCCTCTCATCCTGTACGGCTTTATGTTGCTCTTCCTCATCATCCCCTTTAAAACGGCCTATTACAAATCTAGATTCTGGCTCATCAAACTGCTGGTGAGTGTGTGTGTTTGTGTGTGTGAGTGTGTGTGTGCATGTGAGTGTGTTTGTGTGCGTGTGTTTGTGTGTGTTTGTGTGTGTGTTTGTGTGCGTGTGTTTGTGTGTGTGTTTGTGTGTGTGAGTGTGTGTTTGTGTGTTTGTGTGTGTGTTTGTGTGTTTGTGTGTGTGTATATGTGTGTGAATTTGTGTGTGTGAGTGTGTGTGTACACGTCTCTGACCGTGAGGTGAAGGGAAATAGATTGCAGCTCTATCAGAGCGGATGTGAGGTTGTGTCTGTGCATTCATTATTGGGATAGATCCGTCAGTGGCCGCCTGCCTCTGTCTCACTGCCCTCCCTCTGTTATTGCCCCAGACTGGTGTCTCATTCTGTGACAGACACACACACTTCCTGTAGATACACACAGCATTTACTGACATCTGATCAGTGGCTGGTCACAGATCTCACACACACACAGTCCAGGGCATCACACATACAGCTGTGTCCTTGAATCAAACATCCAGGGTCAAAATATTTATACTTGCATACAAATAAATTTTATTATGAACTTCAAATTGCACTGTAAGATTAATAATCTGATTCAGTTTACGGTCAGGAAAACATCAATAATGTCACTGTCATGATAAACAACAAACATGTTAATATAAATGCTGCATGTTTTGTGGGTCTTTACCTGTTTTGTGAAGTAACTGATCAGAATTTGTGTGGGAAGAAATCAATAGTTCCTGGCATCTGAGTCTCGGGGGAACGATGGCTCTGCTTCTGTTGCTGGGAAATGTCAACACAGCCCTGCAGACAGAAAGTGCTGGGAGGTTGTTTTATAGTTAGCAAACAAACCATAGAGTAACAAAGCAGTTTTGACTGAAACTGTTTACTGTGGTGAAAACGGTAAACATTGTACAGGAAACTAAATCAAATTTAATAACAAAATATCTTTATTTGGTAAGAAGTATAATCATTCTTAACATTTTGCACATTTAAATCTGACACACGTCTTAAGAAACACTGGTGGTTTATTTTTGTTCTGTTGGCCTGAAGTGTTTGTGGTTCTGTGTGGTTCTGTCAGTTCCGGGTCTTCACCGCTCCGTTCCACCGCGTGGAGTTCGCTGACTTCTGGTTAGCTGACCAGCTGAACTCTCTGGTGATGGTTCTGTCGGACCTGGAGTACCTCATCTGTTACTACAGCATGGAGCTGAAATGGGGAGAACTGAACGGGTTACTGCCCTCCACAGGTGACTGAGAGACGCGTTAACTGTCATTTCTGACAGTGAGGACTTTAGTGCTGCTGCCCAGATACCATCACTTTAACTCCATCAGTTTCCTGTTTTTCACTAGTCTTGCCTTATGATCATTTAGATTTATGATAACTGTACATTTTATGATTGCTTTTTTTAGCAATATTTTAATTGTGACAGAAAAAGCCTGTAATGTAATTTTCATAACTTCATAATTCCTGAATTAAATTCCTAACTTTTAAATTCCATGTCACATTCTCTCACACACTTACCTGAGCTGATCTAACATACTACTGATAAATCATTGTTTACTCTGTGGGACTACATCTAAAACTCAATGAGTCTGTTTTGATATTGATCATCTGGAGAGGAAGGACATGCATTTGTGTGTATCAGTTTTCTCCTCTTCCTCCGTCAGGTGATGAGAAGTGTAACAGTTACTCGTATGGAGTGCGTGCCATCATCCACTGTCTGCCCGCATGGCTGCGCTTCGTGCAGTGCCTGCGCCGTTACCGTGACACCCGCAGAGCCTTTCCTCACCTGGTGAATGCTGGGAAATATTCCACAACCTTCTTTGTGGTGACGTTTGCAGCCCTGTACAGAACCCACAAAGGTAAAAACTGTGGCAAATGAAAGAGTTAATGCAGGAGTGATATAAAGAGCAGATGAGAATATAAATGAAATTCAGTTTTATTGGAGACAGATGAGTTTCATTTGTTTCCTTCATGCATAAATGTATGTGTTCCATTAGTGATCATATCCCTTGCATTCAAACGCAGTAATTTATCTTCAACATTTAATGTGGAGTTTAAAAGCATCCCATGTCTTTCATTCTTGTTTTATTGTCAGATCATTGTGTCTCTGAATTCTGTCTGATAGCTGCTGTCTCTCTCACTGTCTGTCTGTCTTTCTCTCATTATACATTCTTCTCTCTGTCTTTCCCGTATCTCTTCAAAAAAACCTTTAAATCGATTATCGGTGTTTCTGTTTCATGCGTTTCATTATTTATAACAAACACTTGTTGCTGGTTACTTATTTATTTTAGTGTTTAAATAACACTCAGTGTTTCCTCACTGCATCTGTTTTCTTTGTTCTGAATGTAGCATCACAACATAATTCTGTGTTAGAGTCAAAATAGTAGCTGACAGAGTTTATTACAGTCATTTCAGTTTTGTGTCAGAATTGTGGCTGTGATCAGTAGATTGAATCTCCTGCCTCATGAGAGTGAATCAGACCCTGTTCAGCTGCGACCCAACAGGACAACACTGCCACGCATTTGATGCACTCATTAGGGTTCACTCATTATGGCTCACTCATTAGGGTTCACTCATTAGGGTTCACTCATTTTTAAATTAACATTTTGTAAATGTTAGCTGAGGAAATCATTGTTATCCAACAAAACAAACACAGAATATAAACAGAGGTTAGAAAAGCTGCTAAACTAAATAATGAAATGGGAGTTTAGGGTGAAAACTAAGAAAGGAAATGAATGTAAATGGAGTCAGAGGAGGTTGGGCTGTAATTGCCGGGCTGCGGCGAAACAGAAGAGTGTGAGTGTATCACCAGAATGACGAAGCTTTGAACCACTGAAATAAACTCTTCCCTCAGATCAACACAACCGTCTCAGAGATCGTGGCCACACACACATCTGTGTTTTCCCACCCTGATAGCTTCAGATTTAAACAGATACACCTGTCTCACATGTAGCAGGAGTAAATATTATATATGAAAAACGTTGTTCTTACATTGTTAGTGGAACGTTTTAAAAAGTTACAGAATTAAGAAAACATTTGTCAATAGCATTTGAATAATGCATTACAGCAATAATGTTAATGCAAAGTAAAAAACTACATTTTAAACGTCCATGGAACGTTGTTAACGTTTTTGTTACTTAATGGAAATGATGGGAAACATTTTTACAAGCTTATATTTTCATCTGGGACTTTCTGCTCATGTTTAACTCTCCTTTAATGTTAGAGACAAAGACTTTTAGAAGCTCTTATACGTATGAAAGCAATTCCCTCAGTATTGAGGAGCTGACAGTGTGTTATAATCCGGGACATTGTGAGGAGTGTGTGTTTGTTACAGCGTCCTGTGGGAACTGGGTTTAGGAGTAAATGAGATTAAACAGGAGTTTACTGTGACCAGTGGCTGCCTCAGAGAGACTCTGTACCGCATCAACAAATAATAAATCACAGTTTCTCAAGTTGACCCTGTTTACTGCATAAATCATGAGGTAAATTATAATCATGTTATTTCATTTTCTTGTGGGACAGGAAGAGTTTTGTGTTTGTTGGGCTAGCAGTTAGCCAAAGGTTTCATACGGGTTAATTAATAAATCATATGAATGATTGTTACAGTGTAAATTCACAAGCCCATGTAATGACGTGACACAGATGCCTGTCTGCAGAGATTACACAGATGTAAGGTAATCTAGGGACACAGTATTTAATATGAGCACCCATCGCTCAGGGCAGGGAAATAGGATGATCCAAACAGTGAAAAATGACCTCTGCAGATTTCTTGGCGCCTGGAAGGCAGAGTGTGAAAGGTTTTATTAAGACTGATGGCTCTGTTCCAGATTCAGCCGTCTGCAGTCTGTGTGTGGAGATGCCAGAGAGATTTAACCATTCACTGACCTGAGACCTGCCCTGATAAATGTGTCAGCTAACCCTGTTAAATGATTTAATGTAGCGATGCTGGGAAAATGGGAAGCGTTTATGTATGCTAAGTGAAAACAAAATCACTAAATAAACAAAAAAAATTGATAATTTGGATAATTTGGCTAAAGCAAAGTATAATGTTTTGTACTATTATATTTAAAACTGGTAAGCAGCACAAAAAATGATATTATACTGTGATATTAATGTCAGTTTCACAAAATATGTGGAATGGTATATAGTCTGTTGAATTACATTGTTGTAGTTGTATTTATACAGACTTAAAGGGACCAATTAAATTAAATGTTCCATTGCTATTTACAGCAAAGTGAGTTAAATGTGTTTTGTGTTCGCAGTGAAGGTACTTTGTCTCCCTCTGGTGGACACAGTGATTGTATTTCATCACTATAGACAGACAGAGACACACTGGAGGTAACAGGCTGATGTTCTGCTTTCAGATCAGAAGCACGCGGATGCTGAAGTGTTTTTTTACCTGCTCATCCTGTCCTCAGTGGTCAGTTCTCTCTACACACTGATCTGGGATCTGAAGATGGACTGGGGCCTGTTTGACCGTAACGCTGGAGAAAACACCTTCCTGAGAGAGGAGATTGTTTATCCACATAAAGTAAGAAACTAAAGTAAAAAACTTGCTTGCTACTGCTAGCCTCTTAAATTTCTTACTCAACCTGTAATTGGTTTATTCCTGCAGTAAAAAACTAAACAGCACTTCCACTAAGAGTTTACCTCATGATGTCACTTCCTGTCTCTCATAGGCGTACTACTACTGTGCCATCATAGAAGACGTGATCCTGCGCTTCGCGTGGACCCTGCAGATCGCGCTGACCTCCATGACCAGCGTTGCCTCCATCGAGGACATCGTTGTGACCGTTCTAGCCCCTCTGGAGGTGTTCAGGTGAGACGTTTGTGTGGAACATCAAACACCTGAGCTGTTCCTCTCAGTTTCTCCATGAATTCAACCGTTCCTCCTCTCAGGCGTTTTGTGTGGAACTTCTTCCGTCTTGAGAACGAGCATCTGAATAACTGTGGAGAGTTTCGGGCGGTGAGGGACATCTCTGTGGCTCCTCTCAACGCAGACGACCAGACGCTGCTGGAGCAGATGATGGACCAGGAGGACGGGGTTCGAAACCGGCAGGGGAAGAAAAGCTGGAAACGCAGCTACAGTCTGTCGCTGCGACGACCTCTTCTGTCCGCTCAGTAAGACGTGAACTACTCTTTTGTATGATGAT
>JBAJNP010008266.1:0-20627 GCA_036877545.1 Yasuhikotakia modesta | reverse complement strand
CACACACACTGCAGATACATCTATGCCACATTCTGTTTAAGCATCTGCAATAAAGAAACGGAGCATGTTTGTTTTACTGCGGTTTTAAAATGAGGAACGCAGCCGTACATCAGCGAGGCAAACAAGCAGGGGCTAAAACACAGCTGACATTTCCCATACAAATCCTCTCGCCTTGTGAAGCTGGAGAAATATTGCCAGAGCTGATTATGTGTCATGACAGTCCTAAGGGAGCTGTTAAGTCAACCAATCAAAATGAGTTTGGATGAGTGAGGATGGGACAGACTGTTGAACGTGTTAAGAGAGAGAGAGAAAGAGAGAGAGAGAAAGAGCAGTGGTAGGAGGCAGAGAGGGTGGGTGTGACATTGAGACTGATCATCTGCCATTTATCAAGTAACCAGGGACTCAATATAAGTTTTCCTCTCTTTCAACAGAGTGAAAAGATGAATTGCATAGGCCAGGCCAGACCTGCTGCCTGTGAATAACAAGCAGAGCCTGAGGTAACCTCTCTGGCCCTCCTGTGAGGAGCGGCAGTGCCTTCAGCGCTCTGACCGGGGCTGTGTTTTAATAACTCATGCTCTTCTGCCACCTGACTTCAGATCAGTCCTCCCGAACCTCTCCTGTCTGGATCTCGCTGGCGTACACAGAAGTCACAAAAAGGTGGACGTAGCTTGAGAATCCTGCGCTCAATAAATGAACAGACGTTTGTTGTGGGGAATCAAACAGCATCTTCTGCAAGTAAACCTGGATTCTGTGGATGACGGACCAGTACTCACAATCCCCTTGTGCTGTTTGAGGCCACAGGTGAAATAAAGATGCTTTTGTTTCTCAGGCCCAGCCCAGCTTACTGGGAACGTTGGCTAGCGTTCTGTAAACGTACTCAAAAGTGTTTCTGCAGTATCATTAACTTTATATTATATATTTAAAATGTTTTAAGTTGTTAGTTGAGTGTTTTTATTATTTAGTGGAAAGTTAGGAAATCTCTGAAATGATCTTTGTAGTTGTAGTAAGTTCCAGGTTTGGTTTGACGTGTCCGGCAAGGAAAAATACAGTAGCCGCTTTAGTCTTGATTTTCCCTTACAGTTTTTGCCCTTTTATCATAACTGCTCTGTTTCTCCCACCCGCCATTCGCTGTGATTGTTCCTTATTATAGCTTCTATTTTCCATTCTTCCAGTTTTTTAGCCGTCACACAACACACCCACACATTACACCTGTTTCTCTCTCATTTGAAACTGGAGAAACGTAACTTTAAAGGCTTTTAAACTGAGAGTTGCATTTTCCCTTGAACTTGTGAAAGTGTTTGCCTTCAGCGTTTTAGAAAAGCAATCACAACAGGAAGTGTATCATTTCTGCACTCTCAATGTAATCCACTTTTACAACAGTCTGGTTTGTTTCACAGTGACAGTGAAGAATGCCTCAGATTAGTCTCAGGTGTAAGTCATTCGCCGGCTCTCATTCTGCACTGAATGTTCTGATATCACAGAGCCTCTGGATTTGAAAGAGTTAATCAAAGCTTAAACTACAGGCTGTACTTGGAAAAAATCAATAGAACATGTTGGTGAGTTTTTATTGTGTAACATTCATGTTAAGCGCTCAGAACCAAAACAATTTCTTTTCCTGTTTCCTGTTTTGTGGGAGATCAACGCTAAGCGGCCCAAACTGGTCAGGATGAAGGTTTTGTGTTTGTCTGACTTCTGCGGCTCTGTGGACCACATTTGACCCACATCAGTGATGAAATAGAGTTTGTTTTGTTAAACCTGTAATGCACGAATTAGGATAATTTTTATATAATGTAAGAGTAATGTAAAAGTAGTTTTATTTGTTTATAACTGTTAAAATGTGTAATAAATAAGATGAAGTGACTTGCTACGTCTGTTTATCAGTATACACTGATTTTAGTTGTGAATTGTTATGTAAACGCTAAAGTTATACGATATCTGGTGTTATATAGATAAATGACATTTCTGGTTTGCTGTCAGTGAAGAGAATGTCTGATTGGTCGGCATGGGTCCATACAGCAGTGAATGTTAGCAGACAGGGCTGCACACACACACTGAGACGTGAGGTGATGCTCATTGTAAACGGAGAGGAAACATCAGTGCTGAGTGGCGCCGTCCTCCCTGTGTGAGACTGTCTTTTCTGAATGACTTTCAGCAGGGATGAAACTTCCTCTAAATACACACTGACAGTCCGGTTAGGATCCGCCAGTCGCCTCATTCAAGCACCGTTTATTATATTCACTTCCATAATAGAGATTTGCTTCCCATAGTTTATAATAAACTGCCTCTGGATATCTGTGTCATGGCCGATGCAGATCAGAGGCATAACAATGTGGGAATGTTTATTGTTTTTTGTCGTTCTTACGATGGCGTTTTGTAGTCCTCAAAACTGATTGGATAAAAGGTGTTTGAAGAGAGCCAATCAAGGACCAGAACAGCACAGGGATGTTTCATGGTAACAGTGAGGTTAAAATGTTGAACATATGTTTGCGCATCCGTGTTGCTTTAGAAAATCTTAAAAATGACTAAACAGATGTAATTGATTTAGACTTCATCCCACATATTAGCACAGAAAGCATAAACAATAACTGTAGAGGCGGGAATATGGAGAGAGAGTGAATGAAGACTCCCACTGTCTCTTCATCTCGCTTCAGGCTGTTCGCAATACTTCAGCAATATCAGTATGTTTATAGTGATGGAACAGAGAAGCTATTTTAAGCATTTTAATAATCAGTAATATCTGTATATCATATCTCTCAGTCTGATATGAGAGACTCACAGAAAAAGTTGATCATTCCTACAAACAGCCAATCAGAGCATCTCTAACAGTTTGATGCTGGTAAAACAAACTAACAGCCCCAGTCTTTATTTATTACTCTGTGTTTTCATTGTTAAAATCATAGCCATACTTCTGCTTAATTGAAACATGTTCAAAGGTTGTACAACTTTGTTTCCTGGCACATCGAGCAAAGATGTGTTTGTTTACTGTTGATTCGTTCCTCGCGAGGCTTCCTGCAAGAGTTTCTGACATGAGCTGTAATTAATATAATGTTTGGCATTAGTTGCATGTTTTTGTGTGTCTGTGTTGAAGAATTCAAGATGGGATTTGGAGACCTTGCAACCACTGCCTACCTAAGGCAATTTATTGATTAAAATAGATGTTTCTCTGCCGGTGAGGGGAGGGCTGGAGGAGACAACATTACATTTATTGCTCAGGATGTTTTTAATTAAAAGAGTAAAGCTGAGTGTCTCCGTGTGAAGCGCGGAGGTTAATTTTTAAAATCAGTTTGCAGCAAAAGCGGATTGTTTATTTTCAGCGGTTAAATCAGACAGATTGTCCTGAAATGATTTTGAGGGGAACTCGTGAAAAACTGACTGTATAATTTCACAAGAAAACGTCTTGATGCAAAACAAGATTATTGCTGCTTAATGTTTCCTGTTCCTGTGTCAGAACAGAACATCAGATCAAAGAGACACGGGTTCGAGTTTTAATAGCTGTTTCGGTAAAATATGACTCACTGAGGAAGGATTTGTGTGAACGTCCACAACAATGAAATGAGAAACGGTTTTGAGCTCCACGTTTGTTTTGAGGTTAAATCACACAGGGGTGTGTTAGTAGGATCAGCAAACAGCTGGTAAATCCTGGTTACCAGTAATGACCAGCAGTCAGACTCATCACTAAACCCATTCATTTATATGAAGTACATTACTGCAGTTGAACTTCTCCCACACTCTTGTCTGCTTGACATTTAAATGTCTTATTGTCTGAAGAGTCTTAATGACCCTGTTTTTGTGACTTTTTTCTTCTACATCCCAAAAATTAATTATAAGTTTAGGAGCACTCCAGAATCTAAGAGCTCTTCTGTAATGAAGAATATCTTTGTGTGCTGATGTGGCCTCAGGCTCGCTGGAAGCGAAGCCTCAGGCAAACGCTTTGAAGAAAACTGTCAAACATTTCATGCCTTTTGACGTAAAAAAGCCATGAATGCTCTGCAGCAACATGTTTATCCCCACCGCTGATGGACGCAGCGGTGACAGCGCTAACTCAGCACGTTACATGAGCGCACCTCTGCGGTTTATATCATCACAAATTAAACGAATTAAACTGTTTAGATGCTTCTGTGGAAGATAATGAGATGTTTGTTTGGACAACAGACTGTTATGTCTAAAGGACACATCAGTATCAATGAAGGTCTGTTGTGTGTGGAGGGTTATTTTCTAGCTCATTCCGGACAATACAGTATTATTACTGGTTCATGTGACGTGACATAAATCACTGTATTGTTTACACCAATCTGGGCATCAGCTGTGAGCCACGAAATGTTGCGACACCGATTGTTGATGCCAAACATAAACATATTAGATTTTACATTGTGCATTTACATTGTTTATTGTAGCTGTTCAGAAGCGCAGTGCTGTTGTTAAATATGTGTTTGTACTGTAATTCTTTTGTATATTGAGCTGAACAGATAATGGAAATATATATTTGGCTTTCAGACATTGAGCTAATGTGAAGTAAATTAGAATACAGCAACGCACAAAACTGCTTGAAATATTAATGTCAGTAAATGAACATAAAAAAACTTTAATGCAATGTTTTTGTAAAGCTATCTTTAAACATTGCATATTGGCAAGTGCTATAAAAATAAATAGAAAATAATGTTTTCTCTTCATTTGCACTCGTGCTGTTGTGAAATAACCACTTTTAGTCAGAACAATGAGCAGCAATAGTCACAGGTTTGCAATGCATTCTGGGAATTGGGAGGGACTGAACAACTTTCTTCTGAACAACAACCAGCTACTGTAGATAGTAACTAATATAATGTTCATGTTGTCGCTGCGGCAGCTCTGTTTAAAAATGTTTAAAAACCACTTTGAAATTCTTGTTTTATATCAAGCTGAGCCTCGTGGACAGCAGAACAATCCCATGAACTGCAAATTTGTATTTTTTTTTACATCTGTTTCTACAGCTGAACAAATATAGACTATAGGCTGCTTATAAATTATATTTATAAAACACCCATAATTTTCCTGTTTTCAAATGCTGTATATAACTCTTGTGTTAATGATTATTTATAGGAAATACAAACCAAAACTTTGCAGCAGAGGCCATGGATTAGCACAACAATGATGCCAATTGCCATGGTAACCAATTCTTTCATTGGCAAGCGGGTATTATGGACGTACATTATAAAACACAATCACTGTGCAAACTGGTTGTTTATCGGATACTAAAGGACATATATTTTTGGACGTTTCTTTCCAATAACAGTGAAATGTTATGGAAATGTTATCTGCTATTCCAGAGAAACTGAATGAAGTTTAAAATTTGAGTCTTTACTTTTATAACACATTTAAAGAATATTGTAAACACTCAAAACAAATAATGCCAACTAACAGCCCTGGAGCATAAATACTCTGACTGTTGTTTTTGACATGTTGGGTCCTCTTTAATTATTCATTTGTTGCATTATTAACCAAGGCTGTATTTATACCTTGCAGAGATTTTAGTCTTTGTTGGCATCATATTTGTTTGAATATTAATGAAAAGCCTGTGTCGAGCCCGTTGACACACTGTGTACAGTATATTGTCTGCAACATTACCATAAACATTAGAAAGAGGTGCTTTATTTTCAACAAGATATACGGCTAGCTATATTTTATGCTAACAGAGTCACATTTAAGGAAGTCTCTGCGCTCGGCGGCCATCTTTGCAATTCCTCTGGGCAGCTGTGAGAGACGAAGACACAAAGATCACCGTAAAACAACAGATTTCCATCTAACTGCTAACCTTGACACAAACTGTGCCTTTAATTTGATTTCTAAAGCTGAGATATAAAAACACTGATGTGGTTTCAGGTTATGCATGTGTGCAAAGCCTGTCAATACCTCACAACACTCAGAGCCCCTCCCACAGAGAATATTACTGATTGATGATTGGCTCGTTCTTTAAACATGATTATGATGCGATAGACAGTCTTTGTTTCTGTTTTCTGATCATAAGTTGCTGATAGTTGCATATAATTGCCCATCTTTATAAATACTCCAATTATGCCATTAAAAGAACTGAATTATTTTTTAATGTTTGAGGTAATTTGTTTGAGGTGCATTTGTTTCGTAAGAGACCACAACTTGATAACTTTTTGTGCTTTTACATACTTTTTAATAATGTTACTTTTTAATAGCGTTTTAATAATGTTACAGAATTTAAATGTTCTTTGAACATTTGTATTGTAAATATAAAAGTTATAAAAGCTTAATGTAAAAGTTAGGGAAATGTTTTTAGAACCTAAACTTGCCGGGTTGAGACTCACAAACTGATGAAATGTTCCTCAAATGCGCTGTAAGATGGTTTGGATAAAAGTGTCTGATAAATGGTAAATGTTTTCTGACAATTTCTCCTGATAAAGCAAAACGCTTTACAGTGTTGGTGTGGATTTGTTGGCATTCATTCTGTAACTGAATGATCTGGCGTCTGTTTATTTGACTTTATTACTGTAAGAAAATTCATCAGGTAAGTGAAAGAGGCAGAAAACTTTGAGGTGACATCACCTAATTAATATTCATGAGTCCAGCTCATAAGATTTGGGATGTTTGTGTTTTTTTTACCTTCATGTTCTTCAGCAGCGAATCTCAAAGGATAAGGTGCATTCTTGTGTGTAATGTGTTTGTGTGGCTTTTTTCATCTTGTAACATACATTAACCTCTTCTCTCTCCTAACATGTTGTTATTTGGCCTGAATTGGTGGCTGTGAGATTTATCTAGCTGTGTCGTCTGAAAATCCCTGCAGAAACACTGAACTCTCTCAGAGTCTCGGTCATGTTGAACAGATAGAGACCCTGTGCGCTCGTCGGCCTGTCAGAGCGACTTTGTGTTGTCTTGTGAGTATCTTGTGTGTGTCTCTGCAGCTCAAGGCCTAGAAAGAAATGAAGACTGATTATTCTGACGTCTGAGCGTTTGGCTGTTTTCTAATAAAGGGAAGGAAGAAAAGTTGCGTGCTCAGCACCAGCCGCTCAGCAGTCCTTTAAGGCTGAAGGGCATTGTGGGAAAAAAAAACCTAGTGTTTTTTTTATACACCTTAGGGTCGTTGTCTCATCATTGAAGTAGCAGATATGGACACAAGCCACGAGCGACTGTACGCTTCGTAAACCTCACAGATGTTAACTGTCTAAATAACAAACTGCACTTATTCCCAGAATGCGGATGAATTAAGTTAAGGAGATGTTATCCGGACGTTACTTTGTTCTGTGGCAGTGAGTCAAAGCGAAGCCGCAATGTGGTTGAAGTGGGAAACAATGTTCAAAACAATCCCAGGTTTCCATCTCAAGCCTCTGAGAGGGAAAGATAAGGAATAATTGCACGTTTACTCATCAGGACAGTGAGGAAGAGGAAAGCTGTGTACGTTTGGGTCTTGGGCACTGAACATCTGGTGTACACACCAGGTGTAGAGGGTGTTATGGCCACTGACTCTGACACTTAAAGATATATGATGTTTGGGAGGTGTCACATTATTGACTGTTGCTCCTGAAAATACAATTACAGTTTTAATTCAGCAGAACGTTCCATATGCTGTCGGTCTGTCTATCTATTGTAAGACGTGACTATATAATAATATTAACAAGAATAATATTTTACTGTATGTAAATTATTTCTGCTGCTTTGAGCAGCTACAGGTTTTTATGTAATTTTTATGTAATAATTTCATTTTAATTCCTCAGGTTTTTATGTAATGAAAGTGACATTGAAGCGTCTCTGAATGCCAGCCTGCAGGAGATATTAGCATCTGTAATTACATGTTTACATTTGAGCAGATTTTCATAAATAATTACCTGCGTGAACGTTAGAAACAGATTCGATTCATTCCGCTGGTCTCCTTCATTTTGAAGGTTAGGAAGTCATTTAATGACCTGGAAAATTTCGGAGGACTTTATCTCAGTTTGTGTCTCTGGTTCCTGCAGTTTAATTTGTGCCGCGTTTAGCTCCTGTGATTACGGTTATGGATGGTTCTGTTGTTGGCATTTGGAAACACAGTTTTGTCTGACATCACATGCGGTTTGAGCACAGAACTGTGTGGACAAACATGACACGGGCAACATGTAAGAATACGGGAGCATTTGAAGTCACACCAGTATATTAGCATTCAGTATGACATTAAACTCAGTGTAGGAGGTGAGTTTTAAAACTGTAGGATACATTCATTTAATATCACAGTATATTGTGTTTAATTAAAGCAGTAATTAAAGGAAACATTGTGGGTGACTGAGTGTTTATCTAGACTGAATTCATTTGAATGCATATATTTTTGGTAATCAATTGTTAGTCAGTTTTACTGTATGACTATTTAGCTTTTGTCTCTCTGACGCCACCTCTGTTTGAAACATGAAACTGCAGCTTACTGGCAGAGTTATTTTCTTAACATGTCAAGTTTAAGTTACATCATGTACAGTAACAGACGTGGTTGTAGCTGAATCTGCTTACAGATGGACACACTGATTCTGAATGGTGGTAAGAGGACTATGTTGAAAACATAGTTGAGTTTCAGGTTTTGAGTTGCAATTTAATGTTTCAATAATCTTAGTGAGTTTTTTTCCCACAGCTTTAAAAAACAAACAACTCCGCCTGTGGCTGTTTCTCAGTCATGTCAGGTTAGCTGTTTACAGTGAAAGTCAGGATTTGTGCCCAGCGCTCAGATATACTGAACGGCTGCTGTTAAATTAAATCATCTAATCAGTTTCTGTGCTGCAGGGAAAAATCCATGTTTTTTCCATAACATTATAATGCAGTATTGACTGATGCAGTCAGTAAGTCCATCTTTGAATGTATGAAGACACAGTCGAGATTGTAGCTGACATTTCAGCTCTTCTCTGATGGACACGATCACTGTCATGGGAGGAAAGAGTGAATACAGCCTCATGAATTATTCAGTGAGGTAGAGAAAGTCTTTATATGAGTCGGTCTGGGCAAGGTGTCATTGAAACATTAAACTCCACTGAGACATTGAAAATAGTCGTCAAGTAATGAGCCTCTATGTTTTAGCTTCATATAGTCAAATGATCTAGTTATGAGATGTGGTGTGTTTTGTGTCCTGTGATGATGTTATCTGGTCACATCTGGACTTTTGATTGTTCATAAAAGCATAATTTTAATACTAGTTCAGTTTGTTTGAGTATTATCTTGTGTGTGATCATTTAAACTAGGTACAGACCTTGTTGTCTTTGAGATTAAATCCTTTTAAAAAACAAATTCTCACCAGAAAATGCCAACAGCTAGATGAATATGATGTTACATGAGTTTTGATGCTGAAAGTAAAAGTTTTTCCACATTGTGTATAAAAACTATTAACAGTATCAGAAATAGATCAGCCATGAGCTCGACCATTTTGGAAAAATATAACAAACACTGAACGCGCAGTGAATGTTTTCTTACATAAACAGAAGTTCTGCGATTATTGAGCGATTTGACCTTCAGTTCAGCTCATTTCAAAATGCTAAAGGCGCTGAACAAGCAAATATGAGAAAACAAAGATTTAAAAACCTCAAATCTGAGTTTTAATGTGAATTTCTCTACACTTGTGTAACAGATTCTCCTGTCAGCCGAACAGGTTCTGACAGATAAACAGCGGCTTCCTGTGAAGAGAGAACGTGTCCATCACAGACAGAGATGTTCTCACGTCATTTCTGATTTCACACTGTCAGCTGCTTCCACAGTCAGTCCTCACAGTAACTACTCATCTGAGGGCCGGTGGCCACATGTGAGATCTTACTGTACATTTCACAAACTCTCTCTCTCTCTCACCTGCATCAAAATACATGAAATATGAAAACATGGTCAGACGTTTTGAAGTTTACTGTCTCACAGATGTCCACCGACTGCATGTGGATGATGTAATAATGTGAAATCAACAATAAATTATACATTTGTTTTATTTTTCAGTTCGTAGCATAAACATGATTTTTTCCAAGGAAACCTGGAAAGCTTGCAGCTCTCTGGTGTTTCTGATCTAATAAATCATTATATGTTTATTATAAGTCTAACATCATAAATCATCATTAGCACGATCAGGTCTGAAAAACTCTGATGTCATCATCTGTTTTATAGTGTAATTGCTTTAGGAGGAATAAACACACTGTGTCTGAGGGTGGGGGGGTCGTGTAGACAGCTGTGGGTGTCCATTTGTCATCACAGAACCCTCTTCTGTAAACAGTGAGAGGTTTTACAATATTTGGCATCCCTTCTTGTCATCTGAGAGCACCTGAAATGTTGTTTTGTTGATAATTACTGACAGAACTTGAGTTCTGTGTATCTGCGGTTCTGTTGTGTGCTGTCATCCTCATTTACATCACACACACCACCCCAGATAATAAAATGCTTTATTGTCTGTGATTCTGTGAAGATTTAGGCAAGACATTACACACACCCTACATGTAATGGACAGACCGATATGACCTCATACAAATGTATAAGCATTTATAGCCTAGAAGCAGAATTTGTAAATGCATTGTGTTCAAAAGGACCAAGAACGTATATAAATGCATTTAAATGAGTTAGACTGCTGTCAGGATGTGAGAAGATTTAAATCAGCATAACAAAAATGTTTTTAAAAAAGATCACATACCCTGCCGTTAAATCTAAGTGATCTAATCTGACACTTCGTTTAAAAGGTACGTTCACCCCAAAATGGAAATTCTGTCAGTTTTTTAACCACATGTCACAGTCTGACTGTCTTTGCTCTGCAGAGGAGAAGAAATTTAAAATAAACCTGGGGAAACGGTGAATGATGACAACATCCGTTTCTGTGAAAACGAACCCTTCAGATTCGAGATTCATAAACAGAGACATGCTGGGCTAACTAAGAAATATCAGAAACATCTTTTCTCACGTCTGTGCAAACGATGTAAACAAGACTGTAAAAGCAGAAAATTGGTCTTTCTTTTTACGCTGTTTTTAACTTCTGATGGTTATATTATTGTCAGCGTTCAGTGAAAACAAAGCTACACAATCCTTCCTCATCTAAATTATCTATAAGAGATTGATAATGACAGTATTAGTGAACAAATCACAGGAACTCTGGGTGATGATCACATCTGATATAATCACATCTGTTTCCCATAAATTTTGACAGTAAATTTGAACATTTACAGGCTGTTATTTGTGTCGTAGAGAATTCTGTCCTGAATGTTTGTGTAACTCTGTCTGCACTGGGGTGACGGTTCTGGATTGTTGTAAATTTTTCATTCATTTGATTAATTCGTTTTGATTTTTGGCCAAACCTCTCTGCATTGCGTTGATGTTATTAAATTGTTGACACAAATTGTTGACACTTTTCAAGATGAAAATTATAACAGAAAATTATCTGTCCGTGTTTCAGGAATTAAAAAGTTTTGATTTGCGCTTTGTATTGCTGGAGTTTTGACAGTGTTGACGTGCCAAAGTCCATCTGAAGCCATTTAAAAAAGCATTTTGCTGTTTTATAATTATTCTGCATGCTGCGTTTTAATTGACAGACTGCATGAAATATTTGTACTATTTAAGTTTAATTGTCACACCGCAGGCCCATTTAAAACAAACTAGTGGAAAACAAAACCTTTTGGTTCTGACAGTGACTGGACACATTTTTCACCATTATTAGTGTTGAATAAAAACAAAGCAAGAATGGACCAGTTCAGTTTTAAGACTGAAGATTTTCTCTGTTTTCCGGATTTCTGGAACGACCAGCAGATCCTTTCAACCAATCAACCTCTGTATAATCGGCACTGTTACCACGACAACCTGTCAGGAGAGCATTAGATTAGCAATATCCAGATAATGACAAGAGAAGCTAAACACGGATGAGAGAGAAGCTCACCCGCTATTAAAGTGATCAATGGGTCTCATGTTCACAGTATTCAGATACTGTGTGTGTGTGTGTGTGTGTGTGTGTGTGGTCCTGGTATTCACTACCTTACCATCACATTTTGACCTTTTGGAGACTTTATTAGACCACATGATGGAAAAAGCTTTTACATTATATGAAATGATTTATTTTGTATAGATGTTTTTAAGTGTGTGTGTTTGTGTTTGTTTTTGTGTTTAATAGCCTTTTAGGTTTTCAAAGCAATCTTCTGATTAACTGACTTTAATCGATTTGCATCTTTCCTGATAATTGGGTAACTGTTACAGGTTATATGACAGGAGGAGGGACACAGAGTTTCCTGTGAGAATGGAGCTATTGTGAGTTTCCCTCCTTTGAACTTGAAAATAAGAGGAAAAGAAGGTTTAACCTCCATCTCAAATCCACTCACACTTCCGCCCGACACAGCCGTCGTCACGGAAAAACACGTCTGACTTCCAATTTAAGTGGCGTGAAATGCGGCTGCAGAAGGATTTTATGAGGAACAGCTGGTGAGGATATAAAAACTGTGAATGTGATGCAAATGTCGAATGCAGGCTGATTTAAATACACAACGTAAATCACACTAACAAAGCTTAACTTATTCAGTCATGTGTTATAGTTGTGCAGGTGAATTAGACGCTAGTTTTATAGATTATAGAGGCTCACGCTATTGCAGTGTTCAGCCACACAGAACTGACAGCATGCGACATCATTTTCACATGCCTGTGACATCATTTTCACATGCCTGTGACATCATTTTCACATGCCTGTGACATCATTTTCACAGGTGATGTTGTGTGGTTAGAAAGCTTCATATTTCCACATGTACAGATGCCATTTCCTGCTGCAAATATAGATTACTAGCATTCCGGCTGGAGTTTTAAAAAACAGAGATTTATAAAAGTGTGAAGCAATGATGAGAACTCTCCCGGGTACATCTGATTACCTTCCTGGCAATGAATATAGATGTTACTGGATCTTACTGGAGAGACTGTATAACACATTTTATGAAACCATGTCAGTTGATTCTGAGCTAGCAGCCAGCATTCATCGTAGGTGTCGTCTGAAAATTACCTCAGCGTTATTACGCCAAGCAGAAGCACTGATGCAACGAAAAGCAACGTTTGAGGGCAAAACTTTTTAACCTAAAATCATCCCTCTTTCCTTTCTCTTTGGTAACTCAACAGCTGTTTGTGCCACAGATTTGTCTTCCTGTTTGACTCCGTTACAGTTCCATTCAAAAATAATATCAGTTGTGCCAGACTGACCCGGTTTCTGATTGATTCTTCCTGGAATCCAATATTGTCAGAACTTCTCTGTCAGTGAATGAAGCTGGTTTGCATAATGGATGATAAATTGGGTCAGCGAGAGGAAGTGAATGATATGTTTTGTTAGACAGACGGATGAGCGCTCTTGAGAACCGGCGGAGCGGTCTGGACTCTGAGATCAAAGCTTGTTCTGGCTTCAGTTCAGATTGGACTCGCCGGTGGAGACACAACAGGGTAAGCAGTAAAATTCTGTTCTGTGTTCTCAAGGAAGTTGTTGGCAAGAAACAACATCAATTTTAATCAGGTTCTCGTCTCACTGTGTTTTGGCAGAAGGCAGAACTCCAGTCGAATCCAAAAATAATCAGGAATAATTAGTATTTTGAACAGTTATTAAGATAATATTCCAGCGGATTTAGTGTGTACATGATATTCTTCTGCATACAGCAGGTAGGTTTCATGTAGTTAGCATGAACTGTTAGCATGGCTAAATCATACATGACATAGCTAGAACATCTTTAAGACCATAATGATGATCACAGATTACAGAGACGTCAGATGAGCTGCTTCCATTAGTGGGACTTTTAGAGGACATTGGGAATTAGAATAAACTACCACAGCTGAACCAATTTATCTTACATGCTACATCTACATTTAGAAAAGTGTTAAATCTATAGAAACAGACTCTCACACTTTTGACCAGTTATTAGTCATATTAGTATGTGATTACTGGATAGTCTTTCATTTAGATCACCTTTAGTAACATAGTTTAGAGATTTATATTGCTAGAGAAATATTTGACATTTAATAAATTATGTTTCCTGGCCTACAAAAATCCTAAGTCCTTGATTTCTTTCTGATAAAATTCTGTTAATATTTTAAACACTTGTGTTTTTCTGTAATTGTTTAAACGATTACAGGTTTACAGTTTAACGTTCTGTAAATGTTAGTGATGTAGCTCCTGTAGCTGTGGTGGGTCCTGTTCTTCATGAACCGCCAGGAGTGTGATGAAGACTTGCAGTGACCTCCTCCTCCAGATGCACCATCTTCTGCAGGCACTGAAACTGCTACAAACCGCAGAAGCTAAATTTACCCTGTGAAGAACTTTCTGAAGGAGAGGAAAATGTTCCTTCAGCTGAGCTCAAATGAAGGTGTTATCTGACCGCTTCCCACGACTGTGTGAAGAAAAACTTCTCTGCTTTCCAACATCACAATTTTGCTCCAGGTTTTATTCCACTGGCTGGACAACATAAACATTTTTGCATTTAGTTGAGTGATTGTTTCATGATTTTTTTTTCTTTTAGGATACAGAATAAATGTTCAACTTCTCAGCTGTACAGTCTGACTGCTGCAGTGGAAGTGAAAATGTTAAGGTAACATTAAAATATAATTTGATCTCTGTTGTTGATGCATTTTCAGAGACTCAGACTCCCTCACAGGAGTGTGGGATGTACACATGTACATATAGTGTAAAATACACAGTAGGCGAGGAAGACTTTTATCACATGCTATATGAGATTAAAAATCTCAGAAACATCCTGTGCTGCTTTTATTCAGCGATTTACTAAATAAGAAATTTGAAGCTGCGTAATCTAACATGTAGTGTTTGTAGTATCTTGTCTCACAGCACTGAAGTCAAAATGAACTGGAATTTAAGAGGATCAACAATAATATGATAATTGAGTCCATTAGTCACCAGTTTTAAAGTGACGACATCTTCATCTCTGTCATTAAGCTACGATTTTTAATTTTGTAATATTGAAATTCATTTTTTGAACAGCATCACATGAAAATTAAAAGCATTACTGATTATTTATTTACAAGTTAAAATGAAGTTACTGTCTTCAGTTTTGGCACGACTAGCGTGAAGAAAATAATGGTGGTTATAAAATACAAGCCCAGGTTTTAAAGAGATCTTGAGGAAAACACACTGACCTCGGATCAGATGCAGGTTCTGCAAAACAGTGAAAACAAAGAATTAGTTTATAATATTTCTTGTATGTTTTTCACCAGTTAATACATAACAGGCAAACGTAATATTTTCTTTGAACTCAGAAGACAGATTTTGTGTCTTGTGACTGTGTGTTTATGCTGGTATGTGAAAGAGTGTCTTATAGCGCTGCTGTGTCAGTATGTAAGAGAATAACACGTGTCAGAGGTTAGGCTGTCGCAGTATTAAGTGTGTTGTTATGAAATCCTGAGGTGAGGTTGTGTAGAGGTTGTGTAGAGGTTGTGCCCGATTGATGTGATTTAAATCATAAACACAAGACAGCAGAGATGAATTAATTCACTTTTGTGTCTCAATGTTATGTATTTGTTTTAACACTGTTGAACACTGCTATTAAGATACATTTCCAGCCTCTGAAATCAGGATAATTAGGATTCAGCCGAATCTTGCCTTTAATCTCTGTCTTTGTCTCCCTGCGGAAAACGGAGAAACAGGATTTTCTTTCTTGTTGTTTTAAAAGCTGATGTTATCTTCTTTCCACAGGCCATGTTTAATAATTAAAGGATTTAGAAATGACCAGAAGCTTCATTTATCTGTCAGAAAGTCTGTGGCTCTTCTCACTCTCACCGTCTCTCAGTTCGTCTCACAGAAATGATGTTTTGGTGTGTGATTGAAACAACGCTCACATACAGCCCTGCACCATATAATTACTGCCATTGTTTGATTTTATTAAATATATTCATGTCACTGAAACTTGCAATTATAAGTTTCTAAAGTTTATGAAAGTGTTGACCAAAAATGGAAGTCTTAATAGTCTTCCAGTTTATAAATATTTCACTTTGGCTTTTTATAAGAAAAGTAAAAATTTTTACCTATTACGTGTTTCCTTTTCTAATTTAGCATAAACATGCAGAGGTTAATGAGAAAGAGAGAGAAGGTTATCCCCGTTCAAATACTTCATATTGTTTTGTGTGTTTTCAAGAGGGATTCGTGAAGCTGAAGATGCAGCGTGACTGATGACATCAGTGCAGACGTCAGCATGCGACGGACGCATTTGAAAGAGCAGCTTTGGCAGCAGTTGCAGCAGAATCAGCGTGTAGGAGGTCAGTGAACGTGTTTGTAGTGGAGAAGTAATTTACCTCAGATTATATGTTTTTATCTCAGATAAAACGTAATTACGTGGTGCAGGAGGAACAGAGAGAGGAAACCAAACACAAACAGGTTTACAGTCAAAACGGCTGATTTCATAAAGATTTGATTGGGTGGTAAAATGTGTTTGTTACGATCCAGAATGATTGTGAGTTTCACTAAATTCCTATTGGTTAGTTGGTTATTGTGTAGTTTGTTTAAACATTACAAACAGCTTGTCCAGAGCTTTTAGAAAATAAACGGGATACAAATAGGATTTGATATCATGTTGAGTGTAAAGTGGGAATACAAGCTTTCAGTTTGATTCTGTAGCTTTACTCTGTAAAGCTGCCTTTCAGAATAACAGTCAAAACACAAACGCTTTCATGAGTGGATACCAGAATCCGGTCCGTGTGTCTGACAGCTTTCAGGAAATCTTCAAAATTCAGGTTTTTAATTTTGGGGAGAGCTAAAATATTTTGAATTAAGTCAAACAGAATTAATAAAGATTCAAAAACTCAAATTCAAATTCTTAAGAATTTAATCAAAAATTAAATTCTTCTTTGCATCTGTAAATAGAAACACAGCGTTCAGTTTCATTTACTGCTTTATGTCAGTAATTAACATGCTGAGATGTGTTTGCAATTAACTGTAGATGTGTTTCCTGCTGGAGTTTAATGTGTGACGTGCTTCTGTCTGTAAAAACATCCAGTTTCAGCCGTTTGCATTGGCTGGTTGGCAAGTGTGGTGCAAATAATGTGATAATTCAGCCTCTGTTTTCTCATTTCTTTCTTCGTTCTGCTTTTCCTTTCTGTACTTCTTAGTGTGCACTAGTTTTAAGATAATAGTTAACAGGGAACGTTAGTTTTGCTAAAAATGTTTAGCTAATGCTGAAATCATTTTCTATTTTATTGTGTGTATATATACGGCTGTAAATATTATATTTAATTACAGTCATAAAACTGTAACTGTAATAAACTCTTGAATCTATTGATTAAACATTAAAGACAATGTGAGAGATTGCATGCAGAGAGCTGCAATATAAGCTGTGTGAGTCTCAGAGGCCATAACAGTAACTTATATGCAGTCTGTCAAGAAAAGCTTATTATACCAGAACAACAGCACTGGAGACAGTCTGAGGGTTCTGGTGTAATGATACCTCTGCCAGATTAATAAAACAGAGTTATTCGAGGGCTCCTGTGTTGCCCGTCACAGACTGATAAAGGCTGTGAGTAATTCTTACGAGAGGATCAACGACTCAGTTAGTGTAGGAAACATTTGTACGATTCTTCTACAAACAACTTGTAAAAGAAATAAGAGTTCAAACATGCTGAGCAGAACCTACAAGTGCAAACACAGATAGCTGGACGCGTGTTAGCAGCACCAAACACAACAAACAGAGCCATGCGTAGATTAGGCTGGGCTAAACCAATCGGTCCCCGCATTCAGAAATAATGATTGTAATGATTCGACAGAGAGGAAGAAAAAAACATTTATTTGTGTGCAAATTCATTAAATGACTCACTCAGGGGTATTTCGTTCATCATACAAAATCAAAAACAACCAAAAAAACATGAAATTTCACTGTGTGGTTCTGCCTTCAGTGAAGCCGGCTGCCAAATTAACCAGATATTCTCACACTAATGGTCCTGTAATGAAAGCGTGAGGTAAACATATCTCAGCTAATTAATGTCACCATTGTCACAGCGCTTCTCTCTCTGGGAAATAAATGGCCGTCTTACAGGACAGCCGAGCTGCAAGTCCACATTATCACACTGAAATATCACCATTTCTCTGTCTGATCATATCTGTGTAATCAGAGAATGAAGGTTAGTGGTAAGATTAGATGAGCTACAATACCTGACACAGAGGGTGACAGCCCTGCTCACAATATACTCTTCATCTCAGCCAAATCTGTCATTTTCTCTCATTCACAGCCAGTACAAGTGTTTGTACTTTTGTTTATTTCATGCATTTTGGAGCAATTTTAGAAATGTACAAATATTTTTGCTTTCCCTTTCTTCAGCAGTGTTTTCATTTGAGTAACGCTTCCATATCGACTCATAGTTAATTGAAGCTTCTTATTGTTTCAATCTAATAATATCAGTTGTGCAAAACGACCCGCGTGTAACAAGGCAGCGATCTTCTTTCATTGTTGTATAAAAATAGCCTCATTGTAATTATCACATCACTGAGATGTTGAGCTCAAACCTGTGACTGACATCTGTGTTAAACCTGAAATAAATGACAACATTATCACAGCTTTTAAATCGATGCATAGGAAAAGGTGTAGTGGCTCCAATAGCATCAATATTTATAGTTTTTAAAGAAGATCTAAACTCCCACATTCCAGTAAACTCACTGTTAGCAGAAATAAATTCTCCCTCAGCAGCGTGTTCATTAAGAAACAGTATATCACAGTCAAGCTCTGTTGATGTGATGTTTAGACTGTGATTATTTGCTCAATAATCAACATCACATGTGTGACATCAGTCAATGTGATATATTTTTGAGACTGATAAAGTATTATTAGAAATTGTCAAAGTACACAGTAGAATTTCAGACTGAGAGCGTTTACAGAGACAAATAAAGCAGTAGTTGTTCATTTTTAATGAGAGCTGGTGATTTAAAGTGATGTGAGGTGGGTATTGATTGGTGACGCATCACAGCTGTAAATGTGCTTCATTTAATGTTTTTACTATTCTGCAAAGAAGACATCGATCCGGGAGGAGGAGTTTTAAAACAAATGATTCTGATATTGACTGACATGCGGTCATTAAACAGATAAAACACACACACACACACACACACTGAAGGCTCTTAAATCAAAAGTTTGCTGTAAATCTGATTCACAAATGTATAATGTTGAATGAGTTGCAGGGAAAAAACATTCATATGCAGTACATTAGAATTGAACAGAATGTTTAGTGTCTGTCTGTCTGTAAGGAATTGATGCCTCAGAAGCATCATGACTTTATTAATGGCTGACTGGTGATCAGGGCTGCAGAAGCAGGTGTATATTTATAACAGCTCAGTGCTGTACAGCGTTTGTCTCAGCCTGGCGTGAAGTAATGAGGCTGTAATGGAATATGTGTTGAAACTCTGCRGTGAGACTGATCTGCGGTGAGACTGATCTGCTGTGAGACTGATCTGCGGTGAGACTGATCTGCGGTGAGACTGATCTGCKGTGAGACTGATCTGCGGTGAGACTGATCTGCGGTGAGAATGAAGTGAGGCGTCGTGGCTATCCTGGTGTTTCTTGTTTTTTTACCACAATATAAACTGGTATCCCAGCTGACAGATTGTAAGGTTTTGAGAATGTTTCCGTAATGTTTTCAGTAAGTAACAAAAACGTTAAAAATGTTTTTTAGACATTGCATTGACATTATTGCTATTACAATAACGTTATTCAAAGATTTAATGCTGTAACGTTTTTAAAACATTCCTCTAACAACTTAACAGTTTTTGATATGCACAGATACGAGGTGCCTGTCCACCGTACATGTTTCATTAATGTCTGGCTTTTCTTTCTCTTGTGAAAAAGTTAGTTTTTCACAAGAATAAATTCCAAAAATGTAAATTCTGTCATATTTTTCTCACCCTCATGATATTTTAAATCCGTTTATTTGTTTGTTCATTAGAGGAAAAACAGAAAAATGTTTTTGTTTTCACACAATGAGAGTAAATGGGGACTAAGCCTGTTAGCCACCAACATGCTGTCGGATGAATCGCTTTTTCTGCTTCAGGGAAGAAAGAAAGTCATTCAGTTTTGAAACGATGGAGATTAAATGTTATCAGTACGTTTTGTTTTCATTTTTGGGTGAAGCGTCACTAAATCTCTGATTTATCCGTCCCAGCGTTCAGAAATGTTCTTGGCATGATAAGACAGTCAGAAGATAAGCAAGTCTTTCCTCTGCACTCTTCTAAAATGATGCACATACCACGAGGAAGAAAGCGTCACTCACTCACCGAGACGCTATTTATCCTGTCTGTTCTTTAAAAACCATCATAATACAGCTGCTCGCGAGTTGCGACCCAAATCACGCTGACTGTTGCCGTCAAGCTGAACAAATTGACAAAGCTTTGTAAACAACACAGTCGGCGCACATTTATTTCAAAGCATGCGGTTGCACGTCTCAATAATGCATCGGGCCGCATGCGAGCGCTCTGCAGTTTTGCTTCTTACCCAAAGCAATTTTACCTTTCATGCTTGAATTTTAAAGCTACTGTGAAAGCATGTCACTACATCAACAGGAAACTGGGGACGGTGGAAGCAGTTGACGCAATTAATGCGGCTTCCTTCAGTTCAAACAGATGCAGAAAAAATGACGCTGGTTGTTTGTGGTGGAATAATAACAGAGCAGGTGATTGGCTGAAACTTTGTCAGTGTTTTAAACTAGTACCTGTTACAGGTGTA
>JBAJNP010008265.1:0-20628 GCA_036877545.1 Yasuhikotakia modesta | reverse complement strand
TCATCATCGCACCATTAGTTTAAGTATGGCTAATTAAACTAAAATAACTTTTTTATTAAAATGACTAAAAAGATTATGTATAAAAAGGCACTATTACCCGGTAGGGCAGGAGGAGTGAGGCTTTTGGGCGTGGCTTCCTCCACTCTAAGCGGGTCGACTCTGTGTTTGCGTTTCAGTCGTAACTTCCTAGTTTTCTTTTTGGCTTGATCCACTGCACCTGAACAAAGGTGACAGAAACATTTTATCCACACCAGCCAGGAATCTTCCAAATGATGAATTAGAAGACTATGAATCAACATACGACTGCAAAATCACCCGATCCCTTCAGCCTGGAAAAGTCTGATATTACAGTACAGTTCAACTCAGTTAAACTGTTCATTTAATGTATGAACAAATCCCTTTTGTTACAATTAATAAACAGAGGCAAGCTGGGCAGTCTGGTTACTTAGTGCTCTGCCCACCTCTTATGAATCTTTATCTTGTTATGGTTATCGCTGACTTGAGGCCTGGGGGCTTTAAAACTTTATGGCTTGATTTCTGTAAAAGCTGCTATGAAACGATGTGGATTTGTGTGAATGTAGCCACAGCTTTATGCTTAAAGCTTGGGTTGTAAATTAACTGACAAGTCTAACTCAAGCCATTACTCTAAATGTGGTGGAGCCTATCTTTCCATTACTGGCTGTGTTTTACCTGATTCACTGCTCTCTGGGGTCTGTCTCTCACTCTCTTCATCTTCCTGCTCTTCCTCTTCGTCCTGAAAGACTGTTTGATCTTGAACATTGCTCTGATGGCCCTCTTCTGTCTCTCTCTGCATCTCTATTTCCCCCTTCAGTCCATCTTCATTCTGTAGTGTTTTTATATATATATATATGTATATATTAAGTATATATATGTATATATTATATTGTATGTATATGTGTATATATATATATATATGTGTGTGTGTGTGTGTATGTATGCATGCATGTATGCATATATATATGTATATATGTATGTGTGTGTGTATACTTGCACATAAATGAAATGTGTCTGCGATAACCCACCTCTGTAACAATATTGTTTATTGGCTGGAATGGGTTGGGCATGTTAATTTCATCTAACTCCTCCTCCTTCAAAACTCGCCCCTCTCGCTCCGCCTCCTCCCGCTCCTGTCTGTCTCTGTGCAGTTCCAAGTTTAGCATTTTAAACACATAACAAATAATTTCTTATATTGTTAGAATACATTCAAAAAAGTAATTACGCAAAAGTTAGCTTTTCCCATGATTAACACCATTTCAACAGCGCTGATAATTAGCATAATAGCGCTGGGATATTTTAGCCTTTGTTTTACTCTGCTTGTCAATATTTGTAGGGTTTTACTTTAATGTATGTTGGCGGTACAAAGTAAAAAAGTAAAATAAGAAATTAAAAAAGTTACTTCTTTAACAATTAAAATATTGATGCATATGATGTTATATATTGTATATACTGTAATATACTGTATGTAGAATGGCTGTGATTAACAGCATTTTCTATGCTCCTGATATGTTTGTTAAAAGGAAGCTGTCAGACACTATTTTCCCAGTGACAGTAAGTGTCCTGTCAGCTCACTGACCTCTCCTCTCTGATCTTCCGAACTCTCTCTGCTCTTTCCTTCTTGTCCTGTTCTTCCTGAGCCTTCTGATCTGCTGTATCTTTTTGCACACGCTCTGAAATTGCCTCGTAGTCCTTGGCGATGTTGTTCAAGAGCCAGTTAAGACCGTTCTTGATGGATTTGTCAACCTTCTTACCATAACCCAGTATGGCAGAACAGGGCTCCTAAAAGCAGGGAAAAACACAATGTTTGGTGTTTGATTTATGGTACATTTCTGCCATTTGATTACTAATAACTACAAATGTAAACCTGGTTGTTAAGTAAAAACAATATACAGTTTCAAACACTATAAATTTGCTTTATTGCAGTCTTTTATATAAACTTATGTCTGTACATGTGAACTGTATGAACTGTAAATATCAACTCACAATCTGGCAGAGGCATTTATTCTCATTGACAAGTTTCTCCAGTGACAGACTCTCGATGATATCTGCCTCAGCCAATGCCCCATCTTGGTCCTGTTTATTAGCTAGTCTGAAAGCCAATCAAAAATGAAAGGTTGGTCAGCAAGTGCAGGCCCATGGGACAGCTGTCACAAACAAAAGACCTGAGGTCAGGACTTGAAGTGAACTGAATAATTAGCCTTATGTTATAAAGCACTCTTGACTTATTAGCACACTTAAGCTAAATTTAGTAATGGACATCATCTGCTCCTCACTCCTGCAGTTAATTGGACCCACTGCAGCCTGTCTCACACAACAACTGATATACAGATGATACATTGCCCATTTATTGCAGACTGCTCCATTCCACTTGAATTAGAGGGAGAGGATTTATGTGAAAGCTGTCCACTGATTAATGCTCGATATTTATCAAACCCTTCAAACTCATCAGCAAGCTCAGGGTCCTGGTTCTAAACACCGTCTTTTGTCAATGGATCCAGGACTTTTTGACAGGCAGGCAGTGGTGGTAAGAGTGGAGAATGTGGCCAACTGCCATTCTCAAAACAGAGGTTCCCCAGGGTTGTGTTCTGAGCCCACTTTATTCTACAGCTTCAGCTGTTTTATATGGTTTGCTACTGACAAGTGTGGCAGGTCTGATCACAAAGAGCATTTAGATTGTAGAGAATCCAACAATGTAAGGGTGATACATTGTTGGATTTTTTTTTCTAACCCTAACCCTAACACTTTACATGAAACACACACACACTGTGAGCTTGTTTAGGCAGGCACATCAATACCTTTATTATCTCAGGCACCAAGGGAAATTGAGGATGGACCCCCCATGTGCTTGTAAGTGCTCTTACAAGTCTACCATTGAAATCATTCTGTCAGGTAGTATTACTGCCTAGTAGGGGAACTGCACCACACAAAATTGTAAAGACCTATGCAGGGCGATCTAACCAGCTGAATGTATCAGCAAGGGTGTATTTTACAAAATCTAGGACATTTTCATAAGGTAAAACAGGAGCCAGACAAATCATTACAAACTCCAGCCATCTGAAAAATGCATTATTTTTTCCCTGTGTATTAGCATTTGAATGGGGTGTGACAGTAACCATCATTTACCGACGAAAGGTTAACCATACATTTAAAGACCTCTCTTTTTCATTTTGTACATACCCTTGTGTTGTATTCTGCTGTGCTCCATTTAGTTCATTAATAATGCTAGCTTCCGGTGTAAACAGTTACAGCATTTGGTAAGTGTGGCCAAAGTTGCCGCCTGTAGCAAAAGACTGTACATTGCTACACATGCTGTACATTTTAGTGAAACTTAAAGCTCTACCATATTTCCAAATGTGTGCAGTATCACAATGCCAAGTTTGAGCAATAGTACATAGAATAATGGTACCTGGAAAAAACACTTCACTGCCATTGCAATAGAAAAAACATCTTTATAGAACTATTTAAGCAAACTTTAAATTTGAACTTGTTTTTAAAACCCTGCTCTACAGAGATACCATGCAGTTACTTTCACTTTCAAACTGTTAAAATAAGGAGAGCTGCAGTACATTATACAAGTTCTACCATGACTTCTAGGCTTACCTAGAAGTCTAGAAGTCTAGACTACCTAGGCTTCTAATACTGTATATGGGCTGACCTGTAAATGTACAAAGTGGTTGATCTCAAAGTGAAAGTGCCTCAGGATTTGATTGTCTGAAGAAAGACTTTCTGATATATAATTCACAGCACATTTAATATCAACAAAAAGGTAATTAATGTTTTGGAAACTCACACTAATACAGGTTTGCCTGCAATACGAGGGTGGCGAAGGACCTCAGCCATCGTGTCTCTGGTTTCTTGGATCCTCTGGACGTCGCTGGAGTCCACGACAAACACCACTCCATAAGATTCTGAATAGTAGTTTTTCCAAATGCCACGGATTCGCTTCCCACCCCCCAGGTCGAAGATTGTGACCTCAAACTTCCCCTGCTTCAGGTCCACCTTTGAAAATCCCACTGTAGGTGCAACATCTAAAGGACATTCTATGACAGAAATATATACATTGTGTAAATGAAATTAAATGACAAAACAATGACATTTAAAAAAAAAAACAATTTGTCACAATTAAGTAAAGACCTTACCTCCCTGGATACCTCTGACAGTAGCTGTTTTTCCTGCGTTGTCCAGTCCAACCATAACTAGTGTCACCTTCCTGCAATAACACAAATACAAGACAACTTCATTATGTCATCTGTAAATCTTCTATGGGTCAAGAAGTTTCCTATATTGAAAAAATAATTTGTTACCACAGTTTAAGCAAAGACAAGCAATGTCTGTACAATAATGAATCTTCCCTTTACTGGCAAATCACACGGGAATAAAAAAGTTAGGACAATGTATGTCACACATAAATGCAAAGTAAATAATTTGGCCTTACCGTAACACTGATGACATCAAAAATATCAATTCTATGATTAGCAAAGGCTGTGTGAAGTCACAGCTGTTTAAACTATAAGGCTTCCAGCAAAAGCATTACAGTAAGTATGGTAAATATCATGAAATGGCACGGGTCTTCAGCCCACCCCTATCAAAGCAAACTTAATTCTGAAGAAATGCCAGGAAAACACATGGGCCAGGCATTATAAATAAACCCTGCAGCTACCATCAATGTGCAAGCAAAACAAATTTAGCATCATTACCAAACACACACGTTAACAGATACTTAACTGCGGCACTTGCGCCGCAGGGACATCAAGCGCACTATCCAAGTGACAGTTCTTTGCAACCAGGAGGCCTTCATCCTGACTGAAAATAGTGAAGAGACAAGCTTTGTCTTCCTCTGAATTTGCTCTCTGGTCAGCTTTGTAGCTAACGGATTAGCTAGGGATTTCTGCTTAGCCAGGATCAGTGGCTGAGTGCCAGGGAACATACTCCATTCAGCCAATGAAATTCTATATATGAATTACACACACAGTTGGCCATCACCTTTGGGAGCTGTCAGTGGAGAGACATCATTTCCATTACATCACTAGAACTCCCGGGTCCCTGATTAAAGCCACACATTTCCAATTCACACAGACTTATTGTTCTGTATGACTGACCAACTGACCCAAGTTCAGGCTTATCAAGCCTCCTGTTTCAGACACAGCAAGTGATGTAATTAGATATTTGTCACTTGGCTTTAAGCCTATACTTGACTGTGAGTCATGTGCAAATACTTACAGCTAGAGGGAAAGATACATGGAAGATAAGATGAAAGGTGCCAAATGTTTCTGTGTATAGATAGCCTTAACTGTGCATGTCAGTTAGTATTTATTGTTTAAAATATTTCATAAAGAATTTTATGTTTGACTTACAAGTTTTAGCAGATTGGATACTGATATAAACACTTAGCATTGCATTAATGAGATATGCAAGTGCTTCGTAAAATGTGACAGCTAGAACTCTTTTTGTCTTTATTCTGGGTTGTACCTACAAGTACTGCAAAATATTTGTCTTGTTACAGACACCACGCTTTAAATAAAGTCCACTTTGTTTTGTATTCTTACCAAGGCAGTGACAGGTTTCATTTTTGCGCTCTTAGATAAGCAAGTGTATGAAGATGCAGACACTCACCTTGCAGGTTCCCTCCATCGTTTTAACCAGCTGCAGCAGTTCGCCATCAGATTGAACATTTCATCCCAGGTGCTTTAACTTTGGGTTAGTGTTTCATGACAGCCGCTTTAGCTGAAGACTGTTTCTTGCTAAAATATGTATATCGTTGTTTTAAACCCTTATCTGATAGCAATAATATGTTTAACTTAATCTAAGCAACGGGAAAAAGATTTGAGTCCAGACATTGTTTAGCTAGTAGAGAACGAAGAAACAAACTAAAAAATGTCACTAAACATAAATAATCCCTTTACCGACCGGTCAAGTAAATCTCTGAACATACAGTGAACTTTCATGTCGCTCCCTATGCGCACACACACTAAAACCGCCTGGCTAACCAGTTAGCCATTGCATAAACACTATTAAATTACATATACTGTCTTTAGAACGAGAACTGGATTAGATATTAACTATACAGTATATCTGAGAACCGCTAACGAGAGGCAATACTTTCTATTTTCCACTATCTTTGCAGAAACGCTTTGTGGCTGTTAGCTAAACACTCCGCTTTGTTTACCGAGCTGAGTCTGGCTGCTATGGCTGCAGGTCAGGTTCCGTCCAGGATCGGCGTTGCCAGGTGTATGAGGGAAATAAATCCCCCAACCTAACGACAAAACGTAAACCAAAACGTTTGATTCGCTATAACCTTTGTACGTTTTAAGTATTTGCTTGAACTATATGTTTTACATATTAATACGAAACACGACTGTGTGCATTTAATGTGAAAATATAAATTACAGACTTGGCAACACTCTATTTTCTTCTTGGGCTAATTTAAAACGCTGAAGGAGAACGATAGCGCTCCTTGTGGACTGGGGGGCACAATAAACTATATAATAAACTTGCTCACATAACATAAGGAATATATTTAGACATTGTGGCGACACCTCTATGTGAGATACATAGCTGTCATGTGTATAATAAAAGCTTTCAATATATGAACATGCACACTGGTTTACAGCTTTCTTGAAATGTTGTTTATTAATCAGCACAAAAAGTTGATATATAAACCCGATCACCCAAGCCAACCATATACAATTTAAATTCTTCAAACATTTACAGTAGATACAAAACAAAAATGAATAAATAAGATTTACTGTTCATTAACAGAACGGCATCAAACATGTCTCTTTTTGAGAGACAATTTTGATTCAACTTTAAGGTCATTTAGAATATGCAATGACAATGTTTAAACTGTCTGTGTGGCACATATACACACCTTTTTTAATATGAGAATCTGCAATCTTGAGCAATTGCAGGCTTTTGCTATCAGCACCAGCTATCTGTTATAGGCCAACAGTTTTCAGCTAATGTAAAAGTCTTTCAATCAACAAATTGCTGTTGAAGTCTTTCCAAGTGTTGATGAATTAAACATAGTCAGGTTAATGACATTTGCAAAAATGTGATTAGTAATAATAAGATACGAATGTGTTCACAGATCAAGTTTTTTAAAAAAGCTACAAATAAAAGAATGTTAAGTAAGCTTGCAATATCTGCTAGACTTAAAGCGGCCTTTGAATTCTCATCCAGTAACTGCTAAAAAAACAGCATTTAACACTGGTATGGTATACAACTGGCTCAAAGATGAAAAAACTATTTCTTTACCCATCAGATTGAATGCAATGTTGTGTGCTTTCCTATCAACACAGAAAGACCATTCTCTTAACTTTTGATTATCGTTACTGTCCTCTCTTAACCAGGAATTGAAAAGACAGGCACAAGTAAAGGAAAAAGCTAATACTTATCAGGTGACAACAGGGTCAAGAAGCAACTGTCTTAAAAGTATTTAATAGCAAGAAAATCCGAAAACTGTCCACTTTCATAAAAGATGACCATTGTATGCAAAAACCCTGTACTCCAAGTGTCACAAGACTTTGTATATTCTGAACATTAGATAAAATTTTGAACATTAGATCTTTCACAATGCATTGACACCTCAACTTTTGCTCTAAAAATTAAGCAGTAGATCAGCCATGTTGGGCTACAAAATGTATCATATTTGATGACAGACAATGACAGTTTTGTTCTTATACTGTTGTACATGACATGTTAAAGCACACGTGCAAGAACTCCTGATGGCTTACAACAGCTTTGAGATTCTTTTAGTATCTTTTCAGTAGAAATGCTTCTCCAATTTTAGGTAGAACCTGAAAAAAAACCCCAACATATTTTGAATGAAATTACTTCGTAATCAACAACAGTGTAACATGTGAGTGAAAGTTTTACTGAGCATCCTGTAGATAATATAGATTACAATTAAATAATAAAGAAAATGCATTACACACAGTCTATACACAACAGACACATGGAACACACCACACACACACACATTATGCAGAGCTAAAGATTTTACACATAATGCACTGATAACATGATAATAGTACTGTCAAAATTCACAGAAATCCTAAAATTATAATTATATATATAAGCCTTGTTTAAAATAACACCCATTACCAGAATGACTACCTTAAATAAAACACAGTTACTTACTTTCATCATCTGAATCAAAGCCAAAAAGGGATGTGCATTTTTTCTTGTGAGTTTGGAGTTCTTCCTCATTGCTGAAAGACTCAAAACATCTAGAGCAACGTTGCTTGTTAGAGTTTATGACCGTACTTGACGCAGCTCCCAATATCTTTGAGTCCATTTGTGGTTCCTTCCAACGTTTTGGCATGCTAATGTAGGTCTCATCCAAATAAGCCGGAGGGGGAGGCCGAATAAATTGTTTAGTGGTGGGTTTTCCTGTGACTGGGGGTTCCTGCTCCTTATTAGCTGTATTGGAAGATTTGGGTGTAACTTCTTTGTCATTGTTGCTATGCCCATTAATATGTGGAGTCTTGCTGCTGTAGTTTACAGAACCTTTATTTAGGACCAAAGGTGTCTTTTCATCATCCTCATGATGATTCTCAGATGTAGGGCTCTTGTGCTTTGCAGTGTCATGACCTAGTTGACTCAAGGAAGATTTTGTCACTGACTCCAGCTTGAGCTCTGCCCCGTTCATCTGACTTGGAGATTTGTTTGCTTTTGGTTCAGTTATCCTTGTGAATGAATTTTGTTCTGAAATTGCCTCAGGTCTATAATGTGTTTTTTCATGTTTATACAGGAGCAAAACACTTTCGACTTGCATAGAACAGCCAGGAAAGCAGCATGTTGCTCTTAATGGATAATGGCCTAACATGTGTTCACCAAGCTCCACGCGGGTTTGGAACCTCTCCTTGCAGCCCTGATGGTAGCATGGGTGCTTCAGCTCACCCCTGTGGCACATCACGTGGTCCAAAAAATGCTGGGGACTACATACCTTCCTGCTACAGAAAAGACATTTTTCCTTTCCAAAATGAAAAAAGAATACAAGTGCTTTCTTGTCACCGTGGTGGTGGGACAGCACGTGTGAAAGAACAAGGACTGATTTTGCACTAAATGTACAAATCTCCACAGGGCACCTGACCTCTGTAGAGGCCCCTGTTCTTTTTCCCTGGAAAAATGTGGAATGTTGTTTGGGCTTTGCCTGAGTTGCATATTTGTGCCCTATGGTATTTATTTCCTTAGTTACTGTAGTATTCTGTTTGTGTTGATGGTTCTTAGGAACATCTTCTGGAATGACTTGAACCATCTTTCTTTTCTTTACAGCTACAACATACTTTCTGTGGTTGCCTGATGTAATCTTCTTTGTAAGCTCAGAGTTTAACATCGTTGCATCATTTCCCTTCATTTCTGATTTAATTACATTTTTGGGGTGAAGGTCAGTTTGCTGTACCTTCTCAGATTCAGTCTTGACAGGGGATGCACTTTTTTCTGCATATTCAACATGGTCAATTTTCTGATCTCTGTTGTCCTCTGTTAATGATGTTTGAGCCTCTTCACCTGAGATGTTTTTCACTTGCACACTTTTAATTTTCCTTTTTCTATTCAGTCCATTTAATCTGTGAGCCGAGTTGCCCTTGGTATTAAAATTGTCCTCCTCTGAATATAGCGGCTGCATAGTCTTAGCTCTCTTCCTTGCTAGTCTCACCCTGAACAACATTTTATTCTCATCTGTGGATTGAGATCTCCTTGCTAAAAGTTTCCTTAAATGCCTTCTCTTCCTACAAATCCTCTTCTCTGTTTCTTCCAAAGTACTACTGTTTTCTGAATTTTTAGCTAGCCTTGAACGCAATCTTACTTTAGAATCTGACCTGTCCTTGTGCAAATCTGCGATGTTTAAATTACTGTTAAACCTCATTTTAATGTTTCTACACTTATTCTGCACTGAACAGTTCACACGTTTAAGCAGTCTTTTCTTGGCACATTGCCTGGTTGTCTTAGGTAGCTCAGCACCCCTCTTGCAAATATTTTCCTTGAACTGTCCATTGGATTTTTTCAGCTCCTGAATGTGCAGTTTAAAATGAACTGATGGGCTGCGCCCATGAGTGTAGCATTTATGACAGAACATGCACTTTCTGTCAATGCGATAATGCAACAACGCATGTCGTAGAATGTACTGATATTTGGTTTCTTTATTGCAAAGGCCGCATTTAAGCGAAAGTTGACAACTCCCAACAGTTGGGGACATGAGTTCTGGAACTACAGTACCAGCATCTGCATGTGTATTCTGCAACATCTCCTTAGGTGATTGTGGCTCCACTGGTATCTCTGCATCCTTCAACACAACATTAGAGGAACCAGTAATCTCGGTTTTACTCAAAGGAGTCAGCTTATGATCATGAATCTCTGTTTTTTCATTAGGAATGGGTGGATCAGCCACATGAAGATCTGTTATGTTCTCTTGTATACAATCTTGTACAGGAATAGTATCAGCTGTGATGATTTCTGATGAAAGATCAACATTCACATTTTCTGAAGGACCAATAGCGTTGTCTGGACTGTTGCTATCTGCGGTTTGGGGACTTAATACATCAGAATTAGATTTTGGTTCTAAAATGAATTCTTCAGTTGGCCCAGAAGTAGCTTCAACAAGAGTAGGGGTCTCTAAATATAAGGTTGGCATTTGTGTAGCTTCAATCTCCACAACAGTTTTAATCTGTGATGCACATTCAGGGATCTCAGCAGGCTCTCCCTCCTGCTCAGTAGACAGCGGCAGTCTTTCTTCCTTGGAATCATTATGATCTGGATTATCCTCTTCATTTTTGGGTAAAATTTCAACTTTTTCTTCTAACTCAGTCTCTCTTGAATATGTGTGAAAGTTTCTAACCATAGAAGAGCCTTGCTCATGGAAAACAATTTCCTCTACGTTTCTGAAGTCTTTCTTGCTACACAAAGTAGTTTCTACTGATAGAAGCGTTTCTGTTATTGAATTAGTATCAGGCAGCCATTTCAAAATCTCCTGAGATGCATTGATTTTGTCAGTTCTGCTTTCACTCATATGAGGGGTCTCTGTGGAAAACAGTGAGGTTGGAATATCAGAAGAGAGGTCAACTTCATTATCAGGGTAAGAAAATTTCAATGTGATCTCACTGACTTGAGCATCAAGCGAAATCTCCTTTAAAACATCAGACTGTTTTGGTTCCCTTTCTGATTTTTTGTACTCTTGGGTTGTACTGTTTTCTGCCTGAGCCGCTAACTCCCTCAAAGGCAACTGTGGTTTCCTACCCCTGCGTTTCAGAGTCAAACTCTCTGCCTCCCAGGCCAGGAATCTCTGCTCCTGTAAACTCTCTCGTCTGCTGTTAAATTGCCTTGTATGATTCTTAGCCAAGTCTATTTGCCTAAATGAACGGCGAACTGGACAGGCCTCTGTATCCCTCACAAGCTTTGTTCCTGGTTTCCTACCACGTCTTTTGCCTGGAGGTTTGGAGGACTTTTCATTTGAGGCAGAATCATCACAAGTTTTAACCGACTCCACTTCCTGGTCATTTCTGTTCTGTTTTTTTGCATGACTGATACTCCTTGCTAAGTCATCAATGTGACAGTGACAATGTCCTTTCCTACAGTAGCTTTGCACCCATTTGTCTTTTTGCCTGATTTCACACAAGGCCGCTTTAGCAACCTTCTCACTCATTAGCTTCAAACAATGCGTCTCAATGTTGAGAAGGCTCCAGAACTCAGGATCAAAATTAAGTCCTTTCTTAAGGATCTGGAGAACTTCAAACCGTACATTGTTCACCACAGGACCAGTGTCTACATGGTATGCTTGATCGGGGTGTGTGTATAGGAGAAATACAGTCTTGTACGACTCAACAGTTCGCTCCAGAAAGAACACCAGCAGTGCGCAAGCCCTACAGACCTCAAGGTCATTAGGGAGAAGGTATGCAATGGTTTTGTAGAGAAAGGACTTTGTGCTCGGATCATTCTTTAGGTCAGTCTGCAAGGCTTGAGCACAAAGCTCCACACAAAACCCCAGGCCATCTCTTCCCAGCTGAAAACATAGAACCACAAACAACTTTCACAAAACATGATTTAATAAAAAAAGCATTTAACAAATACAATGAATATCAACCAATCAAAAAGTAATGAAGAAATATAGTGTCTTACCTCTTCTAAGATCACTTTTATAAACAGAAAAACTGCTTTCATGTTGGTGGCTTGCAGAATCATTAGTTTGCATTCCTCAAGAAAGCCCTGTTTAGAGCGGTTCACTCGCAGATACAGTCTGCTCCATATATAAACCAAATCCCTACATGTAGAAACATACAGTGATGATAAAACACTGTGATTCTGTGACTTTGCATCTTTAAATGTTAACCTAAGCTCAAAAGACGATGACATTTACCAAAGATAGTACATGTCTCCATTCTGGAGCTGCTGAGAGAGGAATCCTTTACCCAGTATCAAAACCATCTCATCTTTCTCCTCATTTTCCATCATGCAGAGAATCTCCACAGCATCTTTTCCATCGATATTTGCCATCTTCAGAGAAAATAATAATTGTATGATTTTTGGTCATGTTCATGACTACTTCATGCGATTCTGGAATGGTATTAAATTATCTTCATCCACATACAAACAAAACACTACTGAGCAGAGTATGTGAGGTTACATGAACAGACAAACGAATAAAGCCAAATATTATATAAAGTCAAATATTACCATTGGGCACTATATGATGGGATTTAGTTTTAAATTGTTGGATATTTTTAAACAGACTATCATGTAAAAGAGGAAATAACCACACAGCTGCAACAGGGAAAATTATTAGCCATTATAAATCAGTTTATGCACAATAGGCCACTATAATGAAAAGGGCTGACACAAACATTCTGGTTGGTTTACCAAAAAACTTGCATTAAATACTATGTCAAACTAAACAGTAGACACAATATCCCTGCTGTGATGTATGGCTCTGCATTGCAGTTGTAGTTTAAACAAGCCACTGATTGAAAGAGGAAAACTTTATTGTCTGAAGTGGTAATGTAATTTTCCATCAAATCTAACCCACACAGCTCAAAATATAAATCAACAATGTAGGCTTACCATAGCGAAGCTGGGTAAGACAAGAAAATGGTTTTATATCTTAATGTTAATAAGCCTTAATGTACCTTGATTATCTGTGCACAAACAAATAAACTTTCATTCACCTCCTTGTACAAACATTCATGGAAAGAAGCTCTCCAAAGGCAGGTGAGGTAGGCTTGCGTGAAGTAGAGATGCCTCCCGACAACAGAGTGCTGACTGCATCTCCTCGCCAGTGCAATGGCCTCTGGAAGTCTCTCACAGGCTACTAGGTAACGTACACGTAGCTCAAAAAAAATAGATACTTCTGAGCTCAGATATCTGTCCACTGTGAATGAAAACCACAGAAAGCTAAATTAGACTGATGTAAAATATATGTGAAGATTTTTCTAACATTGAAATAAGGGCAACAGCTGTAAAGAATTACACCCATCAGGAATACAAACACTTTAAATGCAATAAGCTGATTTTAAACAAAATGGTGGATGACTGACCTTCTTCATGTGGTACCTCTGAATCCTTGAGGATAGACTGAAGAACTGGGCTGGACCAAGGACCTCCAGCTTTAATAACATGCCTAACCTGCAGAAGGTAAACATTCTGGTGCCTTACCAGGCTTGTGTAGCAGTCCTAGCACAGAGATAAAAACACGTTTTATCAACATGTATTGAAACAGTACGTTGAACGTTACGTGGCATGTACACCATGAATATTAACACTTACTGCTGTTAGTAAGACAGTTACCTGAAATGAGTCTAGGATGTCTTTTAAAGGATGCTCGACAAATTCATCCCTTCCAAAGAACAACAGTAGTTCAAAGACACTCCTGCAAATTAAAAAAAACAAAGTGACTACAATTCTTTGCATATTATGCATGCACATCATAAAGGTGCTGGAAGTCCTTTCAGCTAATTTCTAGGCTTAAGCTGCATCTTAGGCAACTCTAAATTCTGAAACGTTTTACATCAAGCAGCTAACTTGTTGAGGCAGATTGATTAACCTTGGCTTAAACACTCATTTATTGTCATTCCTAATTCAGGGGGTAACTAAATGAATATTACATAATTATTAATCATTTACGTTACATAATTCATATTTTAAAACAAATGTAAACCTTTTGTGCTTAAGCCGTTTATGTCTGGTTTCTTTACATTTGGCAATATATGATTGACAGGAATGCTTTGAGGTTAGAGAGGTGCAATTTGAACTTAAATGTTCCTACTCTGACCCCATTCCTTCACTCCGAAACCCTGAAACCCAAATACATACCCAATGTCTCCAAGTGCTCTTTGTTTAGCATAGAACCAATTTCTCAGAACATCTATTTTACGTTATCTGTCAGACAGTAATGACAACTTTTTGCACAGTGTTAGCACTAACAGCACCCTTAAAATTTAATAGCAACTTCAGAAGTTCATACTCACAGGGCCAGGCTGCTCAGAGTGTATCGTACATGCTCACAGTCTGATGGGAAAGATGCCACACCCTGCACAAAAGAGCACAGGGCACTCCGCAATACCTGGAGCTGGGGCAGAGGCACCTGCCATCGCTCTGTTTGCTCCACAACCAACTGAAACATACAGGAATAAATAAAGATGCAGCTGGGAAGGACAGATAGAATTACAATGCATTACACTTACTTTGTACTGCTAACGCGACACACCTAACAAAAGATTCAACTCCACACTTACAGTTTGTCACTGTCATTCAATTCAGCAGAAAACGAAATATACATAAATAAAACAACAAACTAACTTTCGTAAAAGATCCAAAGTCAAACTGTCAAGTCTGATAGATGTATTCCTGACTTCAGTGTTTATCTGATCAACAAATATAACCCCTGCTTAGTTCAGACTAAAACAGAAATGAAACCAATTTGCAGACACTGGTTTATAAGTAATCGGCCACAGCTAACTTTCTACTGCATCAAAACACACCATTAAACCTTCCATCCAAGTAGTAATTCTGAATCTGACTGTTTTCTTTCACATCTGATCAGCAGCACGAAATATATTAAAAAGTGTAAGTTTAAGTCCAGGATCTGGTTTTGGCAGCCTGTTTGTTTTGGAATGTTTCTTGGGAACGCCAACCGTTAGCCGCCTAGCAGGCTAATGGAGCCACTTTAAAGAAAGTACAGCCTTGCTTCTATAATCTCCACCAGAAAGCCAGTTAGTCCATTATTATCTTTTCTGTATTTGGAAGATACTCGTAGTTGCAGTTTTTAAAAGAAACGTTATGCATGGCTTGCTGTAGCTGTTTACTGGGGGAGGGGAATCCGCTAACACTGGCTAGCATCTCTGTTGGCTTTCTGCAACATCTCGCTTGATCCAACCAGCCACTTACCTCGCAAAATCGTTCACAGTAGGTCTTAGTCTGGAGTCCGCGTTCATCGCTTGCACTACTCTTTAATACGTTCTCCAACTCTTTCTTAAATCTGTCTAACTCCAATTCAAGCTCCTCTTCCGCCATACTGCTTGCCTAACCCAGCGCGTCCAACACAGACCACAAACGTTACACTGAACGCGGAGGGCGGCCCATACAAACATGTGATTGGATATTTTTCCAGTCAATCATATGCTGGGCACAAGGCATCTCTGCTGCGATTTGACTGTAGCACCGTCAATCAAATACTTGTCCCTACTGTTTCTTAACCCTAATCTTTAATTGGTCAGACAGGGACGCTATTTTTCTGTAATTACCGCCCCAAAACAAACAACTTGTCAAAACTTTAATTGCCCCCTTTATGAACTAAGTTTGGTGGGTGAAAAAGGGCGTGCGTACACCCGTGTTGTTGCCTTAACATCTCCCAAAGTTTAGTAAATAAATAGTTTGTTTTCATCCTTGATTTAGTTTGTTTAAAATAATAGTGGTTATTAAAGCTAAATAAAACAAATTGTTATTAAAGCAACAGATTAAAGTTTGTGAAGTCATCGGATGTTAGTAAATAACACACTGGATAGTTTAATGGTTTTATCTGGTAGTTTTCTTCCTATTTTGCAGGGTAATGGATGGAGTAATTGTTTTCCGGCCAAAAACTCACGTGAGTAAATTGATCAATTGGCAGTAATAAATAGTAAATTGGCAATCAGCGAATCACCAATAGACGCTCATTAACTGTAATATAAATAGATCGATACCTTCGCTTTAATGGTAAAATATAACCTAAGGCACACAGAGGGTTTTTTCCTGTAAGGGAAAACACTAATATTCGTCAAGTAAGTCGTTTAATAGATTTGTTGTTAATAGCTTTATTTTGAACTTCTCCAGTTTGCCCTGTGTAGTGTTGTATTGTCAATAGTGTGACTTACAATATTAAAAATACAAGTAAAACTCCTGTTGGAGGAATGTATAAGGTACTAAACTAGTATGATGCAAGCTGTTTTCCCTATTGTTTAATGGCTTTTTTTTTCTTGTAGTCATGTCTGCTGGGTTACAGCTGCTTGGGACCACCCTTGGCATTCTTGGCTGGCTGGGAATCATTGTATCCTGTGCGCTTCCTCTATGGTGTGTGACCGCTTTTATTGGAAACAACATAGTGACTGCCCAGATTATGTGGGAGGGACTGTGGATGAGCTGTGTGGTGCAGAGTACTGGCCAAATGCAGTGTAAGGTGTATGACTCCATGCTGGCTCTTTCTCAAGAGCTGCAGGCCTCCCGAGCTATCCTTATCATTGCTGCCCTAGTTGGTTTAGTAGCCATGTTTGCCAGTTTTGCAGGTGGTAAGTGTACTAACTGCTTGGCAGATGGTTTTGTGAAAGCTCGGGTTGTCGCAGCAGGAGGGGTTTTCTTCATTGCTGCAGGCATATTGGGTTTGGTGCCATCGAGTTGGACTGCCCATAGGATCATCAGAGACTTCTACAATCCTTTAGTGGCCCAATCTCAGAAGCGAGAGTTGGGAGCAGCTGTCTTTATCTGCTGGGGGGCAGCAGTTCTACTATTAATTGGTGGAGGTCTCCTCTGCAGCTCTTACCCCAGAGGAAAAGGATCAAGCCATGGTCAGCAAAAAGCAACATCTCAAAATGGGAGGGACTATCTGGAGCGTGTGTGAGCAGGATGTTTTGGACTCTTTAAATGGAATGTGTGCTTGTTTTAAGTGTCTCCTTTACTTGAGGCTTATTTAACTGTTTTGACTGGTTGCTGTTAATTATGCAATAAATACTTTTATCCAACAGGGGGCAGACTTGACTTGTCTTGCTTTCCAAAAACGTGACGCGTCCAAACCCATCTGACGCTGTAAAAGCTGTTAGTTTTCGTCGATTAATTTAATACAATGAATGGTTTCCGGGTTCTTTTCAGGGTTTTATTACTGAATACATCGATCTGATCGTGGATGGGTGGTGGTAAAAATATCAGGGAATCTGTTTGTAACTCAAAGCTTTACACTTTCTGTAGCCTTGTGTCACACAAATGATCTTCATGGTCATTCTTTCATTTCTTATCGAACTAAGTGATGCGAGTTTGGAATAACGCAAGGACTGGAAAAAAGTTTCGTTTTACTGACGTTTGGCAAATAAAAAGTGGTATTGTATAAACCTTGAGAGTTTTGCATTGGTTTTACTTTTTTATATATAACTTTAGACAATACAAATTTTAGTTGGCAAGTACATGTTGATTTACAATATGCTGTGCAATGTAAAAAAAATTATACTTCAAAATGTAATTACTCAAGATTTTCAAGAGGAACAAATGATTGATTTGCATGCATTTGTTGAAATATATAAAAAAAATTCACAGGTATGCTGTTAACATCATGAACACAGTAAGACTGTTCCAGCTGTAAGATAAAAGTGTAGTTCTAAAGTGTAGTTCTGTAGTGTAGCAAACATCACCTAAGTGCCAGTTTTTTCTTTCAGTTCCAGTAACCATGTAAAATGTTTCTTTTATTTCACAAGACCTTGCTACAACAGCGAGGCAGAAGTTTTTTGAAAGCCTTTTTAAAATCCTCATTAAAGATGGTGTATATTAGTGGATTGATGAGTGAGTTGAGATAGCCAAGCCAGGTGAGCACATCTGCAAGCACAGCTGAGGTGCTGCAGGTCAGACAGATGTTCACAATCACCTCTTTCAGAAAGAAAGGCAGCCAACACACCACGAAAGCTCCTAGGATTAGCCCTAATGTTAAAGCTGCACGCCTCTCCCTGGCCCCTGGGGTTCTCCTTCGAACTCTCACAAGATTTCCAGTCGAGTAAGTGATGCGAACTCTTTCCCCATCTGTTGATGGGTCTGAAAATGACTTCTCAATTGGGCTGAATGTGTCTGGACTGAAGGGCATGTCTTTATCAGAACTCATTCCAGAAAGCATAACGCTGCTCACTGTCTGTTTGACCAATCGGCTGCTTCCTCTGCGGTTTCTCAGTGTCTGCGCTGCCTTGTAGATCTTGTAGTAAAGTACCAGGATGAGGGTCAGTGGAATATAGAATGCGCCAAAAGTGGAATAGACGGTGAATGCCACGTGGTCATGCTCCATGAAGCAGTCCATCACTTCTCTATCACCATCCTTGCGTTCCATCATAGGAAACTTCCTCCACACCAAAGGGGGCAGAGACACCAGCACCGACAGAGCCCACAGGGCAAAAATGGTTAGGATTGCTCTTTTATACGTGCGTTTCTGGGAATACGCCACAGCGTCGGTGATGGCACGGTATCGGTCGAGAGCGATAGCAGCCAGGTGCAAGATTGAGCAGGTGCAACATGTGACATCAATGCCCAACCACAGGTGACACACGACCGGACCGAGCACCCATGTCTCCTCAGCGATGTAGACGATGCTCACCGGCATCACGAGAACAGCCACCAGCAGGTCTGTCACAGCCAGAGAGCAGATGAGGTAGTTGGCGGGTTGGTGGAGTTTATGAGTGATCAGGATGGCAGTGATGACCAGGGAGTTAATAGCAGTAGTGGCCACAGCAAGAAAGGACAGAGATAGGGAGAGGAAGATCTTACTGAGGCTCATCCTGCTGGCCAGAACATCAGAGAGGTCCACGGTGGAACAATTAATGGGCTCCATGGTTACGGTATTTTAACCTGTGAGAGACAGATAAAGAATGTATGAGGAAGCGCAAAACTCATTCCTATTTTTTTTATAATGACACTTAACCACAGTTACAGTTTTACCTGATGAGTCATATGATGTAATATCAGTTTGTATGCATTTATGCATATGCTTTTAATCAAATCAGGTCTTTAAATGCATATATTACCAGAGTTTATCCTTCTAAGAGTACAACCCATGTGAATTTAAGCCAAGCATTTCCAGTTAAACTACAGGTAMMCCAGCCGKTCTCATGTCAGCGGAAAAACACTCTTGCATGCCAWCTAATGACAAWTWWGCAGAATTTTTACAGAAAGATCTTCTAAATTGCATAGTATGTATTTAAACATGCAGTGCATGTTATTTAAAATGCTTGTCACTTTTAAGGTTTCTGTTTTGGGACATAGGATTAATGTTCATGCATGCCAGGTTGGGTAAAAGCACTTTAAAATGTTTACTATTTACACCAGTACTTATGGAGCTGTAATCTGGCAAGGAGCGTGATGATGATAAGGCTGAGAGACGGTAGCGCCGCCCTGTCAAGCTAATACATTTCACACACGTTCCATGATTCATTTTGAACAGTGCAGTGGAAAAGAGTGTGAGCCACGAAATGTTGTGAAGTAGGAGCTATTCGCTACACAGTCTTTATCAATGCCATGCCACGCTAGTCAGTTTGATCACATGAACCCGGTCCTGCTATTTTTTCTTGCCAGTTACACGTCCCACTTTCCACTGCAAGATGAGCGTATTCTAATCAAACCGCAAATAGTATCCTGTTCCCAAATTATATTTCCAGCATTTGCAGGAACTAAAAACAAGGATTTATATTGCACAGGCATTAACAGGCATTATATTATGCTATTTTTAAATTATTATAACTGCAATGTGTTTTAAATCACGCACAAAGTCCGGTGGTCACTTTCAGCACTTTCACTTTCAGTCAGGCTCTTCTGAACTTCATGGATGTAGAGACCTTAAACTCAGTACAACAGATCTTGCTGTGGCAAAAATTACTCTATAAGCCATATAGAAAGATTTAGGTAACCCCTGTAGCTCTACCAAATAGCAAAAATGTTTGCCAAGAACAGGCAATGTGTGTCTCACACCAATAATTATTTGATTTACACTCTATTTGAAGCATTTGCATACGTGACGTGCGTCAAAGACTTTCAAATCCCTGCCTGGGTCGCTTGCCGGATGACAGTTCTGCTCCTCTGAGTTTCATAAGACTAAAGGTAAGTGTTTCAGTGAATAAACATTTCTTGTGCATCTGAAAGTCTCACGCTTCCATCCCAACTGACTTACTCTGTTTAATCATTGAACAATAATATGCTGTGGCACATTCAGAGCTGTTATTTGTTACCGGTGTGACATCATCAGCCTTGGCACACATTCCCGGTTTAATTTCTTAGAACAGTAAACAAATATGGTCTCATAGAAAACACTAGTGATGTGTGGCAATTTGGGAAATCACTTAGTTTGAATTATTAGTGATGGCTGCATAACAAGGGGAATGCAAAACAGAGTGTATTGTGTATTTCTTT